>JAVFBW010111516.1:0-16246 GCA_034783835.1 Mopalia ciliata | reverse complement strand
TGTTTTGCACTTCTTTTATTCTATTGTCTGCCACATAGGTCACCCCAAATATTGGAGGAAATTAATGCGCGATGGCCTGGCATAGCGTACGAGAGTTGTCGTAGTCTCGTGCACTATATAAATTCTCGCAAGAATACGATTGCATGATTATTACACCCATGTGTTGCCATAATAAATGAAAAACCGACGCGATATGAACAATTCATATGTGTATGGTCGTGTAACTTTGTCGCAACGGAATTTTGTGTTCTACCAGTAATGTTGCCACAACCTTAGAATACAACCAGACGGCAACAAAACAGAAATGTTTAGGGACGCTGCTATATTGTTGTCGTGTGATTTAACGTTTTGACAATATTGTTACCGCGTTGTACAAAACGCCACCATTTATTTATAAAAGTGTATACACATTTAGCATAAAGCTATTTTTTGCCAAATTCACAACAAAGTCACAACGTAGTCGATTTGTGTTTTCACAACGTTAAACTACAACGTTTCCTGTCATGCTTTGACAACGTTATAATATCATTGTATCAACTGGTAAAAACTAACAACCAAATTTCATCGTAGATTTACGTTGCAGTAATGTTGATTTTTGATTACTCTGTAACATTACCAATGTATAGCTGGTATGCAACGCTGCAGTTACGTAGTGTGTTTGCTGGGGGATTTCTGGCAAACAATTTTATTTATATTATCATGAGTTTCATGATGAGTCTGGCATTGGTGGCAACTCTTATTATAAAAAAAGATAATTGTGAAATGAAGCGCGTTCAGATGTAACGCCATAAATGAAGCGAAGGGCTTTCGCGCAGAACAGTTTAAAGTGAATAATAAAAGTGTTATTTCAATTTTTAAATGACGCTTTTTGGTATCCACTTCGATTTTTTTGTGTGTAAGCCCTCTGTTCTATTATGACGTTACATATCGAGTGCTTTGACGATATTGATTCACTGTATCAAATCGCTCTTTTTCTTATTTTATGTCAAGCTGAAACATCGCTGAATGAAAAGTCTGTCTGATCAAAGTTTTGCAATGTGTTTATTTAAAACGCCCATAAAAGTTGAACACGTACATAATACACTTGTTGAACTGACTCGATTTATATATATTGTGTTTGCTTGGTGTAGTATTTCCAAGATAAGCGGGTATAAAGTGCAAATACTGACGGCCTCATACAAACAAAGTCGTTGCAAGGTTCCCTTAAAAGGTGTCAGAAACAATGCATGTTTCAGACAAAGGAGACGATTGGTGAGTTATTCAGTAAACCCGAAATCGATTGGTTAGCTCGTATCCGGTAATTCAAACGAGTGTCTCGCCCTTCTCCATCATCTCATATGGAATCCTGCTTGAAACCATTCAGAGAAAGCGGACTTAAACATCTAACCATGTAAGAACATCCAGATGCCTTTATGCACATATTAAGAAGATCACTATTGATTTTCCATAATCGTCACCGAAATTAGTCTATTACGATTGAATTATTGTCAATCCGGATGGTGTGTTTCTTGTTTCATAAGGAGAGCGTTACAAACAATACCGGTACATCAAACCACAAGGCGTTTTCCATAATTATTGACAGCAGTTCAGATTGGATTCCACAAAATCAACCATCGCTTTTTATCTTCTTTATAAAATCCGCACAAAAATTCCAAAAGACACTCCGACGTATAAAACGGCATTCATTTGAATTGTCAACAAAGTCATTTTACACTTGTTAAATAATTCTCTATGCTGCTTGGGGAAATCAGAAATTAAAAAAAAAAAAAACAGAAATCCATTACTTGACCAATTCTCTACAAACCACATCTGTCTCCACCTGATGACGCGCTGTTACATTATATAGTAATCAATAATCGAACAATTTCGTTCCTAAACGTCAATTTCCTTTATATTGAATGTTCAAATCAAACTTTATTTAACAGAAACTAATTTTTCTAATCCCTAAACAGTATGCATTAAGGTTTTCTGGCCCCCTTGGGGGCTTAAATCGGTTGTCTTATTTCTAAAGGTTATTTCTTAAATATTTATTCTTATAAAAAATCAAGTCATTATTTTTATTAAAAAAAAATTAATATACGATTCCGATATTCAGGGCTAATAATAACCAACCCCTCACTCCCGGACTCCCGGACCATTCATCAAATGTAGTCGGCCAGGACTGCTTAACATCTAGGTTTGATTCCACAACGTCACCTAGAAACTAAATTATCACGATTTAATAATACCCACTCACACAAGACACATTTGTTTGAACATTTCTTTAATAACGAAGTTACCGTTATTCACCCTCACCTTAAATGAACAGTAAACAATCGTGGTTTTTAATTTCTTTAAGACATATATTTGCGTAATGTAAGTGGTCATGTCAGAGATCTTAACAAAGCATGGTATTATACAATCAGTTTTATAGCTGGAATTATCCAGTGTCTGAATTCTTACAAATGGCATGATTGCCCCGATCCCGCTATCTTATGTCGTTATCATTCCTAGTATTCATTGATTCCTTTAAGGTTAAACCTCTAATGTCAAGTCAGGGAGAGTGGATAAAGCCACGGTCTTAGCGAGAGATCCTTCAATGAGCCTTTTTGTAAGCAATTCGGTCAAAGTGACATGGTTTAATCTCACATCATATCAGATATGTTATTATTTGTGTGGGCAGTTTCATGATATCATTTCACGATTACCTCGTCCCCCGATAGAGAGCTCGAGGGCTGATTTCCTCGGGCAGTCACGGTAACTCTGGGTTAAGGACACCGGGGGGAAGGCGACGGTGTTTAGGCCGGATGCTCCTCCCCGGTCCAATCGCCTCTTCAATCACGCCTGGTGTAACGCTATAAAACCAGCAACGCTCTGTTGGGGTTGATCAGTCGACAGTCAGGACCAAACGTCTGTACATCGACGTCTAACTGTACCTCTATAAGACACGCACAATTGGACTTGTATATGCCAATTTGTTTTACGGGTTAACCTTGTTTCTAACCTACGCCAAGACAGGGCTGCAATTTACAGTTTTGAATTTTATCTGTTATTTGATTATCTGAGGCTCACTGAAAATCATGTATTCAGGTTGTGTGATAATGGTCGTTGTGGCATTTGTCTGTGAACTTGTAGATTTCTCAACAGCAGGAGGCTGCGGACATGGCGAGATTGTACGGTATAATGTCACCTTCGTTGCCGAATGGTCTCACAGAAAATTCCCAAAAATGTTTCCAAGATACAGACCTCCAGCACAATGGTCCAAAGTGGTCGGTAAGTAGGCCTACGTTACTAGCATGCCAAAAACATTATATTGATTAACAAATTCAGATAATCAAAAAGGAAGAGCCTATTAACAATCATTCCTCCTGCTTTCGTCTACCTTAGTAGACCGAACCGTTCTATGCTCACAGTCTCGTCTTCTCGCTGGATTCTCATTTATCTACATTTGTTGTGCATTTGATCCTAATCTGCGTTTTAAATCTTGAATGTTCAGGCCTCAGATTGCTAAAAGTGGGTCTACTTTTGTCTGATTGTAATGTTAACTCCACTGTTAAACACTCGCCTCTTCAAAAATGTCACAAAACAAAACCGTTAAAGTTTAATACAAAAAAAGAAGTCTTGGCTTGAATCAATAAAGTTAGTTGAAATAGACTCGCACGTGCACACTCGTTACCTTCTCTCCACATGAATATGTGTTATCCAGCTCCAGCCAGACCTCTTCATAGATAACGATGTAAGCTTTGTACGACTCGATGACATGGATTTATATAACATACCAACGTCGTCAACATTTACTTTTCGCTACTTTATTCAACTATTTTAGAGACAACAACTGATAACCACTTGACATGTATTGGCAAATGTTGGAAAAGTAAAAGAAGCAGTTTCGATGAGTACGTGATTTATGGTCGCAATTTTTAATAAAGCCAGCTTTTAAATTCAACTAAAGAATGCAATTGGCATTGGGGTTTTTATACTCAATTGCCACCAAAAGTAAGGTGCATGTATGTGGGCTGCCGTTCCATCGGCGTATTTTCGTTATTTAAGCGCGATGTACGGGATTCCTTCGGTGCGCTTCAAATACTTTTGAGATGCAATTATAGTTTATTTTACAGTTAATGCGAATACATTCGGCGGGTTTTCAGCAATCTTGTGATAGTCATTTATCAGTAGCAAGAGGTTAACATTTACAAAATTCTGATGCGCTAAAATAACACTTGCGCGTTTGAATATTTCAATTTGATCTTAAACACGTCAGATGTTTGACGAATATATAAAAAGGATAACAAATTAACTTAAACATATTGGGCGTTCCACTAATCGTTATAAAAAAGGGCGAAACACTATAGCCATGATCCGTTTATGGAGATAAGAGACGTTATTGGGTGCTGTATTATGATAAAAAATCTTTACTCGAGTCGTGTGTTAGCCCAGCGGTGACCGGAGATCATCTCCCCACGATTAGGTCCTTTCTAGGTGGGAAGAAATTAAGTCCTAACAAAATCCACATGTTCCCACAATAACTTGACTGGGCCGCGATCAAGCACTTCATACCCATGTCACGCGACTACACTTAGACCCCCACGTACTCACCTTGTTTTACACATACTGTTGCTCAGCTCACATGCTGGCAGAGACATTTGGACCTGTTTAAGCACACCATGCACAATAACCTCAAAGCATTTTTTTTAGAACAATCGTAATGTGTCTGTATGACCTTTCTGGACTCAGCACAAGATTGATATAATTGTAGCAAAAGAACAGCATTATATTTTGCCCTCTCGAAGATCAGTCATTTTGTTCTTCTGTTCACGCCTCAGTAGCCACTTTTACAAAATGATGTACGACAAGAAAACTATTGGGCAATAAAATTTCGTTATCTTCAACTTTATGCGTAACACATTGTTCGGGATTGTAATGTCATAGATATTTTTTTTCTATCCATTGCTCGTTACTCTTTGGAAAGCAGCCAGTGTATATCCAAACCAGTACTACATGGGATTTCTTGTGCCAGGCTTATCGCTGTGCATGTCTGTTTAGAGAATACACATGTGAGAGACTTGGGTGCCAAAGAAAGCCACACACGTGGTCAATATGAACATTTATGGGAAAAGAGTCTGTTGAAGAGGTCAAGCTCACCAACTAGACCATGTTAAAAAAGTAACAAAACCGCTACATAGCATGTGCTGCAGATGTAATACAAACAAGACCATGAGGAAACCAGACGATGAACAGACTCGGCCTTGGACTTTCCCCTTATTTTTACATCGAAAGATTTTGTGATTCACTATGTACGTTTTTATAACGAGAACTAAAACAATGTCACCTGTATTTTGTTTTTAACTTTTAGCCAGTCTTCAATTTAATCCAGTGACCGATGACCAAATTAAATTTAACTGTGGTCAGAAAGTGGTCAATATGACATGAACATATTTTTCATTAGTTCGATGGGTGCCGCCATTTGTGACCAAAACTGTGCTCTCCCAACTAACCTGTTTGCAGATCATGACAATCAAGAAAAATATATTCCTATATATTCTCGTATTCAAAATCTCTAAAGCCGATTTATTTACACCAAATTTAATGGTAAAGTATTACGTCAGCTCACATTTTAAGGAGTTAATAAAGCATACTTTCGGCATAGGGAGTATATTTGACATTAGAACATGGAACCAATCAGCTGTCTATGTGGGGTCGACGAAGGGAGTATATTTGACACCTTAGAACATGGAACCAATCAGCTGTCTATATGTGGTCGATGAAGGGAGTATATTTGACATTAGAACATGGAACCAATCAGCTGTCTATGTGCGGTCGATGAAGGGAGTATATTTGACACCTTAGAACATGGACCCAATCAGCCGTCTATGTTCGGTCGCTGAAGGGAGCATATTTGACACATTAGAACATGGAACCAATCAGCTGTCTTTGTGCGGTCGCTGAAGGGCGTATATTTGACACAAAGAACATGGAACCAATCAGCTGTCTATGTGCGGTCGATGAAGGGAGTATATTTGACCCATTATAACATGGAACCAATCAGCTGTCTATGTGCGGTCGATGAAGGGAGTATATTTGACCCATTATAACATGCAACCAATCAGCTGTCTATGTGCGGTGGAAGTGCTTGAAGTTGAAGGGGATTTTAATTGTCTCTAATGAATAATTTAATCTCTTCCTTTATGGGCTTCATGCAATATATTTTACCTGACAACTAAGTGGATAACTTTTGCTATTTTAACCATGAGCCGATCTTCTTTTTTAGTTTCAATATTCTTGGGGAAAAGAAACAATTGCAATACGTATTTGACAGTTACCATGGACTTGTTGGGGCGTGTCTGTAATTACAGTTATCCCAGCCAATATGAGAGCTTTTGCATATTTGACAATAATCACAGGTCTTGTTCAAAGATGGGATGTAGAGCTGTTGCAAGGAGGGATATCATTGCATCCGTTTAAATTCCTCAAACCAATCTATCACTTTATAATACCCACATGTGTGCGATGCAAACAAATATTCTTTAAATCAAATTCACAATTTACTTTAAATTTCGATGTGCAACTTTATTTTGTTGAAATTGAAAACAAATTTACCAATGACTTTCAAACGTGTACCGAAGTTCCCTCCTGTTGAAATGACAGCTGACTTGCAATTTCCCCACGTCCACCAATAATTTACATATGGGTTTTAGAAACTGTCATTGTCCAAAACTAATCTAAAGGTATACATATTTTTGAGTGTTTGGTATTACATCTTGCAAGTTTTGGAATAGCTTACCGTGGTATTCCAATAAACCCCATAGGATTTTTTTCGATAAAAGAAATAAGTGAGTATATGAACAGCATCGTCCAAATGTTAAGCTTCCTTTTTTTATTTTTACTTTTTTTGAATGAACGCTTGAGGGCATACGTGTCTCATGTAGCTTCTCTAGCTGTTACACTATTCAAGTGGGCCTTAAATAGCCTATCAGTACGTAACGACAGCTCTTAAATATACTTTGAATATCAATTTGGTTAAGTGGTCGCTGCTTAGAGTGGAGTGTTGACACACGTCTTGTCCTTTTCTAGATAAGTATATAGGTCTGGAGAGTAGATTTGATGTTAAGGTCGAGTTCAGGCTAGCATGTCTTAGTAACAGTCAACAAAAAAACACAGAGTGAGGTCAGCGTGCAACCTCCACGAGTTTGAGTTTCTGACTTTAATTACGTACCTTCCACACGTTCTATCCACAGTACAGGTACGGTCAGTATGTCAGTGAGTTCAGTACGGTGAGTCATCAGAGGGTAGTTGATGTAGGTGTTGGGTTATTAAAACGAAAACCAATATTTCAAATTCAAATGCAATTTAATCTCAACAGTACGCTATACAACAAAACCAATATAATTTTACATATTGAACTCTGGATTTCAATCACGTGTTCAAACCAAAACATCCCTCTTGATTTACAGCTGGATCTAAAACGATTAACACTGCTATAATGTTAAGTGTGTCAGGGTGTATCTATATTCCACGGAATACATTAATGTTCTGAGAGTATGCAAGGTACTTACCACATACTTGAAAACGTTTATCAAGCCAATGTTAAAGCTGAACTATATTTCATTGAGTAGGGATAACACACTTAACTGTGGTAGTTTGTACCTGATCAAGTCCTTAACACAGTTCATAGATTAACAAGGTAAAGATTAGCGGTGTGTATACCCCAGAGGTCTTGTCACTTTATAAGCAAGAAAATGGCCCCGGAACAACTTTCGGTATAGCATTCTAATCGATACTAGTATATATTATTTTTAATGTAGATAAAGATCATTGAGCATTTGTGTGTATTAAACGGTGCAAACGTAATACCCAGATAAACCCACTCGTACATATCTGACAAATGTAACCGTTAATTGGGGCACGATATATTTGCTCCAACCAAAAAAAACAACAAAAAAAAACAATGCCGCAAAATTGTCGACATAAACATCAGTGTAAAATGAGACATAGCTCCATGGACCTTGACTAATATAATACGAGAGGGCAAAAAGTGTTCAAGAGAAAAGGAGACAGACATCCTTCTTAACAAGAACCAGATGGAATTGTTTTGTCTGGGACTCTGGGCAATGTACTAGTTTCGTCTGCACTAATAACACAGCGCTCTTTGTGACAATGGTATCGAAGCAGATGTCCACTGCATGCTGGGACTAATCACGTCGGACGTCACAGCCACGTGCTTTACGAGTTCAGCTGGGGTTCACCACTTAAGATTGCTGTTGTTTCAAAAGTTTATTTACACAGTGTCACCAAACAGACACGAAATGATTATTCATTATGTTTTAAAATTTGTTCACCAGCACGAGTATTTCACTGAAATAAAACAAGAAATACAATAAAATACACTAAATGAATTGCATTAACACCAGCCGTACCTTTTTTTTCTTATGAATTAGGGCAATGCAATCATGGTGCATACCCTACTTCAAGAACTTATTGTTAAGCAATTGTGTTCAAATGACTTTTAAGAGGTTTCTTTAAAAACAGTATCTTGGTGAGAAAGACTGCAGCTTCTAGGAAAGAAATTAAACTGTGCATACATAATCTTTGCATTTCGTTTGAACTACTATGGCTGATTGTATGGTAACTGTTTACTAGCTTTTGGGGTCCACCTTATAATGTGCATCATCTTCACTTCAGGTCGAACACACAGTCCCAAGTACACGATGTGGAAAATGGGAGCTATGGCCTCACCTGCACTCAAGCTGTTTGCCGAGGAGGGTAGTGCGGCAGCCTTTGATGAACAATCGCAAGGTCATAATGGAATCTTTGATGCATTTACTGCTGCACCCCTGACCAGCGGCACCGGCAGAGTTTCATCTAAAGTCTTCGTTGACGGCTTACACTCCAAGGTATGTAATAAAAACACTTCACAGAAAGTATATTATTAAGTTGTTTTGGTTCCATATAGTATAATTCCTGTGACCTGTTGCTCTAAGCGCTATAACATTTGATCCCATATTAAGTGCCCTCACGCCATGTTGAAAGCATATCCTTAATCAACTATCGACTAACTGAAATTTATGGAGCTTGAAGTTTTGGAATGTTTACTTTTTTGTCCACCACTACTTTAGTAAAGGGGACTAAGAAACGCTACTCGGCGTCCGTCCGTCCTTACGTCCATCCTTCCGTCCGTCCGTCCGTCCATCACGAATTGCTTGAGAACAGGCTAGCCTGAAAACAAATTCACTGATTAACGTCAAACTTGGTATGTAGCTTCCTCTTGTTAAGATGACGGATGGTATTGCGTTTCACCAAATTCCGTTAAACGAAATGGCCGTTATTACATAATTTTAGCATATTCATGCCTTTATGTGTTTTGTGAACCTGATAAGTAGAGAATAAATTCACGGATAAACGTCAAACTTGGTATTTAGCTTCCTCCTGTTAAGACGACGCATGATTAGTAGAGCATAAATTCACGGATTAGCTTCAATCTTGGAAATTAGCTTCCTCTTTTTAGGACGGCGGATGGAATTGCATTTTACCAAATTCCGTAAAACAAAATGGTCGTTATTACATAATTTTAGAATATTCATGCCTGTATGTGTATCTTTAAACTTTGAAGATAGCTTTCTGCTTTAACGACAATGGATCAGACTGAATTTTAATATGTTCCGAAAAACGAAATGGCAGCCATTGCATTATTTACAAAATTCATTACTGTTATGTTGTAAATACTATAACTCTCTAACAAATTCACAGATTGACTCGAAACTTGAAATATAGTCTCATTTTAATAAAACAACAGATAGGATTGAATTTCATCAAAGTCCGTTGAACAAAATGGCAGCCAATGCACCATTTTCACAGATTAACTTGAAACCTGGAAGTTAGCTTCCTACTACTTTAAGACATAGGATAGGATTGCATTTCATCAAATTGCACAAAGCAATATGGTCCCCATTGCATAATTTTTCAATATTCACCCCCACATGATAACTTCACATAACCGATGGATTGCATTTCATTTAATTCTGCAAACAAAAATGACCATCACTCAAATTCAGGTATTAACTTCAAACTTCGCTGTTTCTGTTAATACCATAGATATGGTTGTATTTCACGAGATTTCACAACAAATATGGCCGACATTGAATATCACACCAAACTGGTGATAAACGCCATAACTTTTACTCTTTGGTTCTTTGAAGACAAAAATTGTTCTCAAACAAAAGTAGGAAAAAGGTGATTTGACTGGGATTATGAGCATTTATTTTCAATAAAAGCCTCTAGTGGTGGACCTGCTAGCTACTCAGCTTGTTATTTTACCGGTGCAAGTTTTGAAGTATAAAACAAACAAAAAGGGGTAAACACGATAAGACTTTGTAAGGCTGGAACGCATTCGATCAGGGATGTACTGAAGCTTAGAAGCTATTTTTAGTTGTATAGTGTTCTATTATTCCTTAAAGTTACTCTGAACTGATTGTTCTTGCTACAAAAGATGCATGTGTCAAAATTTCAAGTGGTTTTGTATTGCTTAGAAATGGATGTGATGAGGTGGAGCGAGGATGACGGAAAAATCATGACTTTTGGGCCAGTAAAATCTTACGAATTTACTTGTAATTTGATTTATCCAGGTGTCGCTAGTGGTGAAGATGATCCCAAGTCCGGATTGGTTTGTTGGTATCTCCGGAGTGGACCTTTGTCTAAATGGACAATGGAGACAGGAGTTGAAGATGCGACTAGATCCTCTGGACGCTGGGACCGACAAAGGTCTGACGTTTACCGCCCCGAACTGGCCATCATTGCCAACCGAAAAAGTTCATATGATAACTTCCCAAAAACCCAACCACATTGCCAGTGCCTTCTACTATCCAAACCTTAAAAAACTTCGTCGGATGGGTTACCTTGTATTTGAGAAATTGTTGTCCTACGAACGAGAAGATAAAGTTGAGCCTCGACCCATGTTTGGAATTAATCCAGCTTTAGTGGGGTCTCAACAGAAGTCGGGTGGACAGCACAGTGGACAAGCACTAAGGAGACCCAGTGTAGCCCAGATGAGGCCCCGGCAGCCGGTTAAACCACTACCGCCGGGCTATGGTATTGTACTAAGTGATGCTCCGTCTGAAACAAGCGAACAGGGAGGGACAGGTGCTATCCAGAACCCTCCCCAGAACCAGGCAGACCAAACGTTAGAGACAGCACGGGAAATGTTAGATGATGAAGACGAGCAAGGTCTAGAAGGTATGTGTATTTTCGCATGAAAGTCGCGTTTTGGATTCAGTTTTATGGGATATGTCATTGTGTTTGAGTTACACTGAATACAGCATCATCTAACAAAACTGGTTTTTTTTTGTAATATTAAATATATTCTCTGAATGTTCGAATATGTTTTTTTTTAATTAACAGAAATCCGTTGAAAACTAAATCTACTAAACTGCCACACTGATTTATTTTGTGGTTTGTTGCTTTGTGCAAAATCTAAAACGCTTCTTCTGTTACAGGTGTAGCCACGCCGCTTCATTGTATTTTGTCGGAATGGGGAGCCTGGAGTCCATGTAGTAAGACTTGTGGCTTCGGACAGAAAGAAAGAACCAGACTTATTATACAGAAGCCCCAGAATGGCGGAAACGCTTGTCCTACTCTTGTTCAGACAAGTCTTTGCGGAAGCATGAAGAATTGCAAATGGAAGCACTTCCGTTTCCAGAAATGGCGATCTGGTTAAATTACTTGCTACTGTTCTTTCTTGTTCGTTTCTTTCAATTGAACCAAATACTGTGCGTCAAAGACTTTTATTTAATTTGTTCTTCAGTTGAAAAATATTATTATTATTTTGGATAGACTTTTAAATATTGTTTATTTCCCAAGCACTCAATTTGCATTTTATGTAATTCACTTCAAACAGTACACGTGTTGTTAATAGTTTTTGTACAAATATTGTTATTTAACATATATCTCGCATTTTCATTTTTCTGATAATTTAAGAATTGTTGTCAATTCAAATTCGTTCCTGTGATTTACTACAAATGTATAATCTATGTAGCAAACTGCATTTATACCACATGTCAGTCAGTTATACAGGGCCTAAAGTGATTCCCTAAAAGGAATACAGGATTGACGAGAGTGCCAATTTAGTTTTATCAAAGGGCGGTAAATGGTGTGTTTCAAAATATCTTCTCTTTCTGTCTAATGAAAGGCCCACACGACCAAATGTGGCTGACGACAGTGAAATGAAATAATTCTTGATGGCCCACAAGCGATAGACTTGCCAAGTTTGTATTTATTATCATTATATACAGTAAGTAATGAAATATGCACCTGTAATATGCAAGGTGAGGAATGTTCGGGTAAATATACGTTGAGCGTATGTAGCTCAGTTGGCAGAAAGGTGGCCGTGCTAGACATAGATCCAGGTTTCCATCGGGAACATACATGTATAAAGTTTTTTTTATCTACATAAAACAAGTATATATGTACAGTGTCGCGAAAGTAGTATATGTATACTTACTTATCTATTTTAAAGTGCTTCTTTAAGTGGCATTTAGAAGTTGGAAGTATCATAAGGCAGGGAACAAGTACTAAGTATGGATAACAACTGCCTGATTTATTTCACACAACGTTTCTATCTCATTCAAGAGATCGTTTTCAAGTATGAGTATAAAAAAAGTAAGTTTTCATACTTGGAAACGATCTCTGGAATGAGATAGAAACTTTGTGTGAAATAAATCAAGAAGTTGTTATCCATACTAAGTTGTCCTTACCATATATTTTAAAATGTCTCAATTAAAACTGTGCGTAGGACAATATATTTCATAATTGATATGGGATATCTATATCCTGACAAGTTATCCTCGGCTCTTACACATGGCCATGAGGCTATTCGGATAACTTTTTCCGATGACATCGGACCTGTACATACAAGCCTGAAACAAATAGTAAATAATAATGTGTTGATCAACTGAAAGAATTCGGATTATATACATTATCTTATGAATAATTAACAACAGTGAGCTTGGAATCGCACACAATAATACCGTATTTATTTTATTACTGGTAATAATAAATTTAAATTTAATTGCCTGTAATTACAGACACCGCTTCTCTGTTTCACTTAACTTCCGTATCGTGGCATAGACTCGTACACTAAGATCCAGTTATCACAATAAACATCTGCATGAAGCCGTTGACTACTTCGCCTCTGTCAGACGATGTACTAGCTAGTGCATAGCACCTGTTGTTCAATAACTGATTACCATGTCTACGTTATGCTATTCTATATCTTCTTGAATTTCCAAGCTCTTTTTGTTTATTGCCCTGCTTGATTAACGATAAGAACGGGCTATAAAGGACAGGCAGCGTACTGATCTGCCAAATGATATTTCTGGACTGTGGAGAAGGTAATCTCAGCAAATCCAGTATGGCCAGTAGATTTAGTTTCTTGTGTTTGGTTATATCCATTTGGCTCTCATTTGTGTAACGCCATTTCGAGGCACAATTTGTATTTCCGTTTCACATGTGTTTCGTTGAAGTAAATTGGCAGACGATAGTACCATTGACTGAAGTAAAATTAAATGGCATCCACTTTTATGTAACTATATAAGACTGATGGTAAGCCCTTGTACAGATTCAAGCTCACATCATAGCAAGAGATCCTAAAATCGCACATGTAGTGTGTTAAGTGCTAAGAACTCGCATCCTAGTTGATTCACACCAAATTGTCAATCATTAAACACGCATTGTCCAGTTTCTATATTCAAGTATATTGTTCACTTCAAAAATGAAACTGCATAATCATATCTGTAATGTTCGTCTCTCATCAATCTGTACATAGCTAATTTATTGCCTGAACTCTTCTAGAAATATTTTATAAACCATTTACTTGATAATCGGCATAGACCTTTATTTTTACTCGTTATGTTGTCAATAGATTTGTAACTATTGTAAATACGACTAATTGTTACCTTTGTGTATTTTCAACTGTAAAGTCAACTATCAAATAACGCCATAAATGCTACATATGGGAAGATAGAAAGTATAATACATACCCGGATTTGTATACAAACCAGGAGCGACTTTCACCGAATGTCCTAAGACAATAAAATATCGTATGATATTTTTACGCTATAGTTTAATACGACATAATTTTATCGTATGATATTTATTTGTCGCACGACATTTTGTGAAAGTGGCTCCAGACTCTGGGCGTCGTTATAGACGTCAGAGATGGTGTGTGATTCAGTATGTGTGACATAGGAATCACTCCTTTCATAGCTATATGTTTTTGTTCGAGGGTTAATGTTTTATGTGAATTGTACACGTTATATTGAACGTTAAACTTATCGGAAAGATTTGAATAAACCACATGATGAAAATTACAGGCAAATATCATGTGTTGGTCGCATTTCATTGTTTCCGCTATACTCAGTATTTAACCTTCCTATTGTGAATAGGATAATGTGTTAAACAGATACCCAGATATGATACATCTTGATCAAATTCAACAGATACCCAGATATGATACATCGTGATCAAATTAAGGCATCCCCAAAGTATTACCAATGTGCACCTTGGTCAGCAAAGAAATTTTAATTAACGTTGTGAAAGATATCTAGACATTTATTATTAAAGCTGTCAGTTAAGATATATTTCACTGCCACAGCCTCATAATATTGGGGAAAAGTTAGCCTAAGATGACGCCTTACCTTCCCCATGTTCATGGTGCAATGTTATATATCAGGTGTCAAGGCCATAGAGGCTAGCCCTAAATTGTGGAAGGAAATTCAAACCGGTCGTAAAATAATTCCTTCTAGACGGCTCCCGTCCTGTGAGGGAGCGGGTGGGCCATGGCCCTGCAGAATACTCCCTCGGTCGATCGTAGGAGGCTAGAAAAGAGGTTGCTTTTTGATGCCCTGGTGTTCTCAGGGCTAAAGGGTAATGGGAAGCAGATTTGTTTATGTTCTTTTTTTTGTCCGTCGTCATATAAGTGAAATACCCTGAGTACGACGTTAAACACCAATCAAACAAACAAACAAATCTAGACGGCTCCCAGACTAAAAAAATCATATAGGTGCCTGGTTACATAAGATAACGCCGTCATGCCAGTGAAATGACCTTAAGTTCGGTGCTAAACACGTACGATAAGGGCTGACGGGTGGATGTTATGCCCAGTCATAGTGAAATAGCCAATTACATAATCAGAGATAATGTGAAATCCGAGTCACATAAATAAACACACAAACAACATAAAACAATTTTTAGCGTTGAGTAACAATTTCTCATCATTTGAACGCCCCCTGCTTACACAGAAGTTCCATGTTATTCGTAGTGTAAAAGAAGAGCTTTACCCTACCAACATCTTCACCCAGTACCAGTGCACCGATACTTTTGATTAGCATAGGCCTACCGTCATTGGAGTGAAATGACGTCACGTAGATGGTCTCTAAGTCACGCCATAGGATCTGCTGAAAGATCTGTAGAAGTCAACCTTGAAATAAAGAGACTTGTAACATGCCCTATAGTGTGAAAACCTCATCAAACAATCACGGAGTCAAACCTTGATTGAAAAACTGTTAATTACAGCTGTCAATTGGCATATAGTTGATCAATGCACCCTAATAATAATAATGGAATTAACTAAAGTTTAACATGAAATCAAAATCAAAGGCCGAATGATATACCGCAAAATAATATTGTTTTTTTTTATAGCCAATCAAAGTAGACTATTTTATTCTCCGCCTTTAGTTTCATGAAGTCATTAACGTCGATTGCTTACGTCCAACTGACTAATGTAGGGGTGTATTCGCCGCATTTGATTAAAACCGAAAGCGGGCTTACCTTAGATCCAGGTACCGTCATTATATAGCATATGCTATACTGGTAACGTTTTCGGCAAGTCAATATCCGCGAAATACTTTTTTCTCGGTGAACAGCGTATAGAAATGAAATCCGACTAGCCCAAATAGTCACGGTATAGTAATTCTTACCTTCATCCGTCCTTTTTAGAATGTGTTACCGCAAAGCACTGAAGCTTGGCCAACAAATCCCAATAGTCGGCCATGTTTTCAAGTTCTTGTCGGTTTCCCCGTCGCGTGGCGAGTTTCCCGCTCAAATGTACGAGGTGAGGATGTATAAACTCGTTGGTTGTGGCGAATATTTTGAGTTGCCTTGTACATTTTATGCTCGAGCTTCCGGTCACTTTTTAAAAATGTATTTTGCAAAAATCGCCTCTTGTGAAACTAATGAAGTGGATTATACCGTCAATAGACAACGGAAGAAGGTAAGATTT
>JAVFBW010111505.1:0-16246 GCA_034783835.1 Mopalia ciliata | reverse complement strand
TCATATAAGTCAAATACCCTTGAGTATGATGTTAAACAATCAAACTAACTTTTTCTCCTCATATGTACAGGTATCACCGTGGACCTTTTAGTTATGTGACTCTGGCGACCCCTGAAGCGTTTCTTTTTAAATATTTTCTCTCCGTTTCTCACTTTAATCATATGAGGAAGAATACAAACAGGATAATCTGTTGTCATACAAAAGAAATAACCTTGAGTGCAACTTTAAACCCCATTGATATAAGGAAACCAAATGACATAAAAAAATTGACACACATTTTAAGTTGTACAAAGTACCTCAAGACAAGAATATTATTATTATAGACAAGTTAGCACTATTTCATAACTGATAACCTATTTGATAACATAGGCAATTCCTTGTGTTACAAACAAACTGTACTATATTAAAAACCGCTTAATTTGTAGCCATTAAAAATTCCGATCTGATATTTAAGGAACAAAGCCTGGGCTGAAACAACAAAAATGCAATCACGCTTGGGGCGATCTACTGTCCATTCTTCCAAAAATTGAGGATATAAATTATATCCTTAGACTTCCTAATTGAAATCTGGAACAAAACTTAACAAAGGAAATAAATTGTATGAAACTGCAGTCAATAAGTTAGTCAAAGAAACCATGTAAATCAATTAGATTTAAATAAATGACGCTCAAACTAACTGGTTGAGATTATCTTAGTTTAAACAGATTTGAGAATAAATTTGTTTTACTGGAATCTGTTCAAACTTAGAAGGTTTTTTTTTCTTCAAAAATTACGAAAATATTATTAGCTTTGTTTGAATTTCTGGTTATTTTTAAAATCTTTATCTCAGTTACTGGTACTTAATAGGTTAGCTCCACCCCAAAATTAGTCTAATCATTTATATGCAAGTTCTAGTGATAATAACCAATCACAATTTGACAATAACCAATCAAGATTAAATGACCTTTCTATTTGAAAGAAGTATAACTGATCAAATTGACAGCTCGATTTCAAAATAAATAGTCAGAATGTTAAAATATATTTCAAACCCTGGAGTTAATATAAATGTAGCCAAAAGAAGCAAGGTAGATGACAAGGATTCATCAGACGACTCAACCATTTCTGGTTCTTTCTCTTTCTCTCAGCCTTTTTAATCAAAAGTTTGTAATAGATTCAACGAACATGCTGGATATACTTATGATGAAATCTTGTTTTTAGTAATATCCTTTCCTCAAAAGCATCAATAAGTCTTGACCTTAAAGACTCGCTTGCATTGGCTCTGCCAAGAATGTCAGCAAGGGCTTAGACAGAGGGATGTTCATCCCTCATTTGGACACCCTGAATCAAACAATTGCCTCATTTGGACACCCTGAATTAAATAATTGCCTCATTTGGACACCCTGAATAAAACAATTGCCTCATTTGGACACCCTGAATTAAACAATTGCCTTATTTGGACACTCTGAATTAAACAATTGCCACATTTGGACACCCTGAGTTGAAATTTTATTATGCAGGGGTGGGAGATTTGGAAACTGTAAAAATTGGACACTCCGTCACTCAAAAAGTGAAGTAAAGTGACCATATTAGACACCATACTTTCGATATCTGGCTAAACCCCTGCATGCCAGAATGCTTCTACCCCATTCAAGGCAAAATGTTTATTGACATTTTTGTTTACACAAAAAATATATATAAACGTAATTTTATTTAATATTTTATAAACAATTAAAGTTGAGAAATACTACACAAGAAAATAAATTGGCTTCAAAATTCATATTTTATTCTAAAGTTTTAGTGAAGATTTGAAGATACAATAATCAGTAACTACAAAACTTTTTAATAACCTAGAACCAGACTTTTACTATTGTTGTAAAGACAAATTAAGCACAAATGACTTAGAGGAATGTTATCTTTACACAGTAGATATGCTGTGTGTAATTTGCTTCGCCCTATCTCACAAGAGTGGGCATGTATTTATAGTTAATTACAGTTTCCGAAAACCGCATTGCCTAACTATATAATGATTGGGGTCATTGTCCTTGATATGCTGAGTTGTCCAGTAAAGGCCTCAATTAACTTGCAAGGGTGCCAGTTAGTTTTTGGCTGGGTTTTTTTTGTTGCACTGTCAGGCTGTGTTATATCAAGAAACTTTTGTCTCTGTAGTATTGTCATCTAAAAAAAGAAGATTCGAACAAGCAATTTCTCCATATTTCCAGAACCTCTTTGAAGCAGAAGTGTTTATATTTCCTTTAATTTCCAAACCGTTTCTCGTCTCCTTTTAAGAACTGCTATGATTGTGTGTTGGTAATGTTATGTGCTGACAGACCATTTAAATAGGTGATTGTTGTTAGAACAGTGAATCGCCTGTCTTTGTCAAGTGGAGAGCATCAATGATTGGGTTTGGAGATGGTCATTACGAGGGTATTGGGGCTGATTGACACTGGCCTATCAAAGACTCAATTCTCATTCACAAACATATGGCTTCAGGCTATGTATTATACAAGTTAGAAACCAGTTGAACTGCCAGCCATTAGATTTCTGATCAGCACAATTCTAAACACTTTATAACCTTCTGATGGTAATAATTTCTAAAAAAATGTATCCTGTGTGTTAGGTGTAGGGAAATATGGGTTGTTTTAAGTGAAAAAAAGCTTAAGCATTAAGTCTGATAATTTAGCTTTTCTGTGTTTTTATGTATTTATTTAGCTTTTCAATCTTAAAAAGAAAGAAAATTGATGTCACCTATGTGTATGTTTACCTTTGTTTGTCGTTTAAACATTTGTATTTGGCCAATACTTGCAGTTTTATCATTTCAATTTTAGTATGTAATTAAAACATATTTTTAAACATTTCTGATCTAGTTTATACATTTAACATTTAAAATTAGTTTCAACTTTGTTTTCTTTTAATGTGTTAAAAATATTTAGCTTTGAAATTTTATCTCTTATACATAGTTACAAAAATGTCGTAGAAATGAAATACCCTTGAGTACAACGTTAAACCTCAAACAAACTGACATATAGTGGAACAGATGTAAGGTGCATTCTCACGGTGCGATTTGACGCGTTTTGATGGGTCCACTTTTTTCTTGACCAATCAAAAAGCCACAAATAAGGGGAATCCCCATGAGTTGTGACCAGAAATCGCACTGTGAGAATGCACCCTAAGCAGTTGTAGTCCATATTTTGCCGTTTATGTCTCAGCTACTTGAATCTTTATAAAGAATGTCACAGTATTTATAATAACAGAGTTCAGCATAAATCCCAATGCTCAAATATTATAAATTAGGTAACAAAATGCTTTCATGCTTTTCATTAGACAACTATGATTAATTTGTTTTGAAATTATTGATTAATGTGTGGTGAAATAATGATATTGGGATCACTATGTTTAATGTCCTGGAATGAATATGTTTTATAGCAAATAAACTTAGAGATCTCCAATTATGTGGTATTCAAACATTGATGAATAAGTGGCTAACACTAATTGGATTTTTTTGTACTTGCGGAATTCATTAGTAGTCATGAATTTTGGTGAAGGAAAGCACTATCTGGGTTATTGGTAGATTGATCGAATACTATTGTTGGCAAGAATGTAAGAAAATCATAAGAGACAAAACCAGAAAAAGTAACAGCCTTAGTTCCACCAATAAAAAAAAACCCTGTCATTTTTATAATATTTGTAAAAAGTTGTAAGTGGCTTTTAAATGAGGGTTGGGAGGGAGTTTCCTCTTGCCCTGGGAAGCCCGCGGTCGTGGCTCAGTGGTAGCGAGTGTGCTTCCTGAACTGAACATGCTTCGATTTACCGTTCACGGGTTCGAGTTCACCGCCTTTCGACCATCAGGTATATGAGCGAGTCACATGTTGTGGCTCCGGCAATCGCGGGGGTGGTTTTTACGCGGTTTCCTCCCGGTTTTCCACCGTAATAAGGCTGTGTGAAGTGGACAATCCGTCGTCATATAAGTGAAGTACCCTTGAGTATGACGTTAATTACCAATCAAACAAACAAACAAACCTGTCTTTGTATTTATATGTCTTGTGATGTCCTGTATTTGTCTTTGTTTGAATACAGTGGCATTCAGCATTTAGCCCCAATCAAACAAACAAATTTGAGGAAAATGGTATTTGACCTGTTATTTAATTTCTGCCCCTAAGGTTTCATTTATAGATAGGAATGTACATGATTTAAAAGTTATAGCACAAAATTATATTTTCTTGAAATGTTGACTGCTTAATGAAATATTATTGTATATTACAGTTACCATTAATTTGTTTACATATCTCACTTACAATAAAGTATTACTTATCAAATTTTATTAAACTATCAGAGAAAAAATTCTTTATTTTACAATCCAGTTTGAAATCAGGCATTTTCCATTTCCTCTAAACATAATAGAGATTGTATTCCTCATTAATTATCAAATTTGGTTTGTTTTTGAGCTATTTATTTAAAAAACACACTGATGAAAATTGCAATTTCTAAAAAATCAACTAATTTGATATTCTTCGAGGCTGAAAAAAACAACTGTGCTCAGTGAGAAAACTGTTGCTCCATTTTAAAAATAAATTTACAATGACTTAAAACATTAAAACAGATGCATCATCCAATGGTCTAGAAAACTCTCTGAAACAAGTTTGTGACTAGACCTTAAGATTGAGTTGTACTAATTTATAGTTGCAAAAATTCACGTTTTTATTAATTTAGTTTTCCGATGAGATACATTGAAAGTGATGCAAGAAATGTAAAACATGTAAAGACTTCATATGGATGACAACTTCTTTATTCATTGTTTACTACATTTCTATCTCATTCCAGAGATTGTTAGAAATGTAAAACATGGAAAGACTGCATATGGATGACAACTTCTTTATTTATTGTTTGCTACATTTCTATCTCATTCCAGAGATTGTTAGAAATGTAAAACATGGTTTTACAGCTGCTTTATTTATTGGATTATGTTTCTATTTCCTCCCATGCCAGAAATCCCTTTCAAGTATTCCTCCTTGAAAACATTCTCTGGAATCAAGAATCTGTTATCTATACCAAGTTTTTCCATGTTTTTTAATTTATATAATAAGAAACGAATTTCATCATTTTCACTTTAGAATTATAAAGTGTGTGGATGGGTATTCCAAATTTTAAGTTCTGTTAAATTGTCTTTGATTCTTCTCCTGATTAGAGCGGGCATTGTTTCGCTTCACCATCTCAATATCAACAACAACACTACACTTGATAATCAGTTGATGTATAACATAAATTTTTCGTTAATAATTGTACATTAAATTGAGCTTTTTGAGGGGGGCTGAAAGTGTTGGCTATTAACCTAATTAATTTTCTTTTTAACAACAAAATATTAAGGATAATGATAAATATTTTTTGGTCTATCATCCACAATATATTGTCTTGTAAAAACTTTGTGTAATCCGGATAGCTCCTTGATACAATTGAGATTGTTTCCTAACCTTCTATAATGATTAAAAGAAAGGCTTAAGACTTGAAGTGAATTAATATTTAATAACTACTTTTTTTTTAAAATCTGGTTTTGTACGCTTCATACAATAAATACAATATAAAACAGATGTCTTCTATCGAAAAGTCACTTTTATCAATGGACTCAATCTCCTTGCTCATTGCTCTTTGATAAATGTTACATGTACTTTATTATTGCACAATGGACTTTTGACAGATAATAAGAGTAAAACGACTCCAAATTTTCTGTTCAAATAAAACTCAAGGGTTAGAATAAGAATGATTGATCTTGAATTGCAAAGATGTTTATTTATATACACAGCCAAAGACTTTATCAGCTCTCCCTATAATATGGGTTTCGATACTTTGTTTTGGCCGATGAGAGTCTCAAAATGTTGGTTATAGAAGTAGTTTTGTCTCCGAAAGAGGGTCCTCAGTCATCGCAAGGCTTACCAGTGATAGTCACGTCACACACATGTATTCGTTTGAACATAATTATAAAGGCCATGAATCTTGACATTTTTGAGGCCAGAGAACACTGCCTGAAAATCAGCCTTTTGGATATTTAAGTGTCTCATTGAATCAGTCAACCTGATAGAGCATGACCTTATGGAAGACTTTTTACTATACAGATTACACATGGTCATGAGTGAAATAACCTTAACTACAGTTATACCCCAATCAAATAAACTGAAACACTCTTCTCTTTTAAATATACTAGGTCTGAGAGAGACATTTTACATTTTGTTTTAATTGCTGACCATTTATTTCCTGCATACAACCTAACAAAATCTAACTCATACTTTATTTCTGTTTTGCTGTTTTTTTAGACTCTTTAGTGTTTAAATTAGTGAAGTATATTACAGCTTAAAAGAAATATCTACATACAATGCATAATTCCGCCAAAATGGATTTAGGTTTATGCATCCAGAAATATTCTTGTGGGACCATACAGAGCTGGAAATAATGGCCGTTTATAGGTGATTTATTAAAGATCAATATATGACAATAACCAATCAATATTGACTGAGAGAGCTAAATAACAGGTAATTATCAAACTCTGTTTGATTGTATAATATCCAATCAAAATATTTTCATATATTTCAAAACATCCTGTAAGACATTAAGTATAATAAAACCTTGCTGGATTTTGGTCAACCGTGGAGAAAGAATCAGGAAAACTTATTTAACTAAAAACATAATGTGAATGGTTTCATGTTAGCATATGTCAAAACTTAGTAAAATTAATTTATGGAGATGTTTGGATGTCGCTTGACACTTTTCAGTATTTTCAGAAAAGTAATTATACCGGCCAATTTTATGGTCTTTAATTACGTTAATGAATACTGTTTCTTTAAACAGAAGTTTGTATGTTATAATAATACCATTTAATAATGTAAACCCTTCATTGTTTGGTTTAAATAATGTATACCCTTCGTGGTTTGGTTGATCAATTAATGTATAAATATGATACATGTAACCTGAGTGTTGAACTGATAGATATCAGTTATTAATAAGTATGCTTGCAATTCAAAGGATTTTATTAACAAGTACACAATGGTTGTGTATACAATCAAGGCTTAACAACTTTGGCATACTATTTAATTTTTAACAATTCCATGTAATGGTACATAACAGTGTTAAATAATTCATAAATTGGCTTTAGCATATGTGTGTTTAATTGTATACCATCTGATACAATTGTGAAGAGGATGTAATTGTATTCAATTAGTGATATAAGACGTGTTATTGCTAATAGATAAGGATGAAGAACAATAGACTAATGTGGTGCCGATGGTCAGTTATAATACAGTCAATAGATTCAACAATGCCAATGTAGGTAGTTCTGTAGAGGAGTTAATGGTTGTAGATTGCCTCAGCTGATATTGTGCAGGTGTAGCCAAGTCCATACTGTTGTCTTTCTGTACCAACCAAGGGTTGAGTATTAAAGGCTAACTTGCTCATGTTAATAATGCAGAATAGCCCAGTAGGTTTAGTCTGGCAATTCTAACTTGTCTATTTAATGTAGACTCCCACTGTTTCTCAGACAAATAAAGGAGTGGATCCCTTTGTCTTCTCCTCGATTGACTTCTAGCTCTGTCTTGAGCTATTATTAAGCAATAAATTTTGTTCAGTGTGCGACTTTCTGGGTACTTTTCTTAAAGTTATTATCAAGTCATAAATGTAACTGTCATATTCCAGGCCTGTGGTGTTAGGGAGTGCGCACAAAACGGGGTCTCCCCATGCCGGTTATGCAAACTTAATTTAGGAGGACCGATTTATAGGTTTCCCAAATTGTTTGCAGTCTTTGTCTAAATTGCTATCGATTTTATCATTCAATAATCAATAAAGAATGTATTTGAAAGCAATTTTTTGATTTTTACAAAGTCACATTTATGTATTGAAAAAATCAACAAGAAAGGGGAAAATGCAAATGTTAGGTTATCTCACAAAACTTTTGAGGACCGATTTTAAGGTTATGCCAGAAAAGCTAACAGCACAGGCTTGATATTCATTCTTGTTCCTGTGATTAGGGAACATGTGTATAACATTTTCATTGAAAACTCCAAACTCTTTGTGTATTAGTCATCACATCTGTTTTTATATATTTGAATAAATTTAAAATAAATTTAGATTTTTGTTTGTGTAACTTTTGAAACTGTTTGAAGTAAATGATTAATAAAGCATGTCTCTTGAGATAGCTAAAAATCAAAAATTGAAGAATGTATATGTGTCAAGGTAGCTCCCTATTCTGTGGGGCCCTGGTGCTCTCTGAGCTTAGAGGCAAATGTAGACCGATTTGATTGCGATATCCTTGCAAAATCTTGCACTGTTGTGATGGTCCTAGACTACAGCAAGTGGTCATCCAAGATGGCATGGTTACTGGTTTTCGTTCAACCATTGGGTAAGCACCTCAACATATAAGTGACATGGCTTTAAAGTGCTGCGCAAAACCCAAACTCATTGATATTAGCCTTGGGAGGCCAAACGATAACAAGCGACTTCCAGATAGATGCAAGTGTCTAGTTTTTGTATTAAGAAATGGCTTCATGAAATTGGATATTCTAAGGAAAAGTACAAAGAAAACCAATTACTACTCCTACGCAAATTTTGTTCCCCTTTTTCTTTTCTTTTCTTTTGATAAAATGTCATGCTGTTGTATTAAATAACAAAACTAACATAAGTAATCTTATGTTTTCTCTAAGAGATATAAAATTCTAATATAGAAAAAGAAAGTTGATCATCCCTAGTTGAAATGAGGTAATATTTATACGCCACCGAAATACATGAAGCAAGACTTTTATAGAAGTTTAATTCTGAACTCATTTAATGGTGTATAAGAACACTCTAACCCCATAGCCCCGGGCCAGAAGTTCCGTAGACTAATTTGTTTTGCCATAATGAACATTTATGATTTCAACATCTGAACAGAGGAACAAGGGGACTCGTGGATACATGAAGATTGAAGTCTCAATGCATTGGGTTAAACAGTTTGGCACCTACTGTGGGACAATTGGAAAATTGGAAGAGATCTTGATGCTTAATACTTATTATTTAGTTGTACAGACAATTTGAAATATAAGATGCATTTTGACATTCACATGCCTTACATGTAAACTTTAATGAAATAATTTTACGTAAAGGCATTCATACCAGTTGGTCTGTGTTTTTGGCAGTATTGTTCCGGTTATGTGGAAATTAGCATTCAAAAATATTGCACATATTCTCAGTTTTAAATATTTTTTCTGCAAATATTGCCATTAAATCAAAGAAATTTGTTGTGATGAACACATGCTATTGTTAAATGTTCAGGCTTTATTCATAACATTGAAATCATTGCAATATTTTTCCTGTGAAAGTATTAACAGATAGGGAAGTCGGTTAGATTATTGTAGAACAGATTATTACAGTGGATAAATAATAATGGGAGGGAAGAACCATAACTCTGTTTTAAATGCTCATTTATTTAACAGAAATTGGTGCATAATCTTACTTAAGTTCACACTGAACACGCCTCAGAATGCTCATTTCCATTGTCCAAATTTGTAAAATGGAAATAAAATGCCGCCATTAAAATTGTATTCTTCTCTTTTGTACCAACTAATCATTTTATTTTTAAGTGATATTTATCTTTTTCTTTTTCGGTTTTCTTTCATTTCATTATCTCAGACAAGGTGTGCCTATTTGAACCGAGTTAAATCAAATGGCCAGGAAACCTTAATATTATGGAATTGTATCTCTAATCTTTAAGGAAGTCTGTGTTTAACAATTATCTTTCTTTCTATGTAATTTAGTTTATTCTGTTAAATCCAAATTGAGCTATTTCAGTACTTTGTACATGTATTTTCTGAGCACCATAATTTTAGCTACCAAGTGTCACTTGTGAAAGAAATTAAAGTCAGAAAAATGATTACAGATAAGAATTTCTTTTAAATACAAATTTCTAAATTAAATTTATAGTTGTGATTATAGCCAACTAGGCGATTGCTTGTGCTTGTCAAACCACAACCCTTTCAAAAAAATTGTTTATATGATTGCAAACACTGGTGGAAAAACGGGACTGATTAATACAATCTTTGTTCTATATTTTTTTCTCTCTCAACAATGTAAGAATTATTTCAATGATTGATTGTTGTTTAACACCATGCTCAAAAAATGTTATTAGCCAGAATTCAAGAAGAAGATATCAAAAAAATTTTACTCAAAACATTCTGTCTCATTTGACATTTTCCCTTTCATCCAGTGTTTAAATTGTTTGAAAAGTGTGTGCCTTAAAGCACTTCTTGTACGTCACAAAGACAGGACCACCTTGTGACTTTTACTATTGCTCAAGGGTATTTCTCTAATTTGACGCAGGTGTTACCCCAACAAGGAATAGGGACACAGATATAATCATTAAATGTAAGGTTTTTGCTCTTTGGGAATATTAATCTTCCTCCAGTGTTAATTAAATATAGAATGACAGCACTCGTAATAAACACCGGCTTGCAAGTGATTGCAGAAATACAATTCAAGAATAGGATATGCTCATTTTTAACCAAAGAAATAATCTTTTTGTATTTTAATTGAAAACATTAAGATGGAGAATGAAATACTTAACACATTATGCATTGCTTGGCATCAGATATTCTTCATTTAGATAAACTGAATGAATAACAACTGTAGACTTTCATAATTTTTACTTTGTTAGATGTACATGTACTTCTAAGATGAAAACTGATAAAAACCAGAATATTTGGTAAAGTTTGAAAATAATAATTTATATGGAAACGTCATATTTTAATTTTCTCAGCATGTGTAAAATAGACGGAATAATAATCCAACATTAACCTAATGTAGATTTCTGTGGGAATAGCAATGCGCATGTAATAGAAGTCATAAAGAGATAACGTGTACCGGTAAAACTAAAGAAAACAACAAACCTGTAAATATAAACTTGTCTGTATGTTTCGCTAAGAATTGTTTTTATTTTAGGGTAAAGTTATATGCTAACTGATATAACTGCTTGAAAAAAAATTATATCGTGAAGGCCTTCTTAAAATATTATACAAGAATATTTGAAGTTAACTTACCTGTTATGTTAGAATTAAAATTGTTGATCCCTTGTCCAGTGGTTTTGAGATGGAAGTAATGAAATAGTTAAGCAGTGACCAGTAGTTCCTGCATACAGGTCTGTCCCAAACGACCGATTCTCAGCCCACCCTGATATTAAATGCTAATAAGTTGACTGGTCCATCGGGGGAGTTGCATACATGTGGCGGACAGCTCTCGGCTACTGTATTGGACTGTAGTTTTAGCGTTCTGTGTGACACAGGTAGTCTTCTCTCCTCAATTCACCGGCCTCCGTCTCTCTTATATAGAGGGCAGATATCTCCCACTCCCTATCTGCCTCTTTATTAATGCTGTGAATAAAGACTGCCTATACGGTGCCTCTAATGACCAGCTTACATGCCTACCCTCCTGAGATGTGCCTTATGAACCAATGATATCTTTAAGCTGATTTCTGCTAATCCATTACACCTGCTTTCCCTATTTACCAATTTCACTCTCCTTTACACATAAAGTTCTGTATTCAATTACCTTAATATAAAATAGTCAGGTTTCAACATTTATCTTGCATAATCTCTATTACTTTTATCCTTTTATCTCTGATATAGGATTATTAGTTTTACCAGTATAGCATTCCTGTATTGAATCCATTTTGGAATAGCTGTTAATTCTGTGAAGAAATAAGGCTTGTGCTTTGCATCATTTTCAATCATAATGCCGAAATATATTGAAGACACCATAACTTACACTAATTAATTTCTTAGGAGTCTAGCGTTTTAACCAAATTCTTCCCAGATACACTGTGTTCTATGTGTTAACATTAATTCATATAACTCATGGCAGCTATTAAATAATGTAAAACGTATAGTTATTGTGCGGCATTTAACATAGTGCATGCAAATTGTAGGAAACTTCTAATTTACCACAGTTTCTATCTCTGATGAGTGCCCATGGCTTTTTTTCCTGAAAGAAACCAACTTTTCTCAAATCTATGTAAGAAACCGAATTATGACCAGGATTTAAGCATCATGTTTAGTTTAGGAATTCCCTACGCACTAGCTAATCAGCTGGTAATAATTGTCTCTATTTATTACTTTATACATATTTGAGATATGAAATTTAAGGATTTATGGAAATGCATTTTAACTGCTCCATGTTAATACTCACTAAGACTGGACAATTTCCTTTATTTGAGACACCATTAAAAGGCATCATTTTGTAAAACTCAAGCCTTAAGGTCAGTGGGTTTCAATTATATTCTTGCTTTTATTCTTGCTTTGCAATGGGAGAACATTTTTTTCTGATGGCAGAAAGCGCTTGAGATTTTTGTGTAAATATGGCTATTGTTGGTTTTTACCATGATATAAGTTTGGTTTTAATCACCTGTCGATCAATATTAAACTCAAGTGTCTCTGATGTATCCATTTTTAGCATTTTGCATGAAAAAAAGCCATTTTAACCCGAATTGGTTAACAACACTTATGGCTGTATGGGACTAACAGGGCTGCAGGTAAGGTGAAACTTTTATAGATAAGTTACAAAGACAGTCTCGTCAGGTAAAATTTTCAGGTATGATTAAAGTTAGACTAACCCTGAGCATGGCTTCCTCAGAGTGACCCACCGCTGCAATAACCAGACACAAGATGTCTGAGACATTTTGCAGAAGAAAATCTAACAGCTCCAGACTACACGATAAGCTTCTTTTTTTTTTCATGTTTAAGGTTAATTTTTTTTCTTTTGTAGCCAAAATGAATCTAAAGAACAACATGGTTTAACATGATAATATCCATGTGCTAGTTTGTGCTAATTCTCTATTTCAAAATATTATTTTCTTAAAAGTCTGATTCAGCGTGCTTTTCTTAAGATTTTATTTATTTTTAAAAATGCTTTGGTACATGTAAAAATGGAATTGATTATCTACATGCTAGTGAGATGGTAGGAGCCTATAGAGCTACTCATTGTCTGTCCATCCAACTGTCTGTAATACAATTCCTTTTCCTAATTTTTTATATGCCAGAAAAACACAGCTGGATATTAGAAGATTTTGAAATGAGCAGAAAAAAACAATTTACAATCCTCAAAAGTGTTTTTACGATGTGATCTGTGCCACAGTGATTAATCTGCTAGATTAAAGTAAACTGTCATTAATTTAATATATGGTTGAGGCCATCTTGGAGGATGGTGTAGGCATAAGCTACATCTTAGAAAAACAAATTACATGAAAACATGTTGATTAAAGGAAATGGATAGTGAATGTTGGTGGAGTAAGATGGACACTGTGGGGCCATGGTTTAACTAAGGATGTAATTTATGGATATGATATGCTCCTTTCAGTAGGAACCCTCTGGGGCTGGTTGCTCAAAGCACTATTAAATTTAATCCTGTATGAGATGACGTCACGCCATGTTGTAGGTCTATCTCTAACTTGGTATTAGCGATTTAATCTGGTGTTAGCGACCAATACTCTTTCGAGCAACTCAGCCCTGGCTATTAAAGGGTAGTTTTATGGAAGAGTAGCAATGCTGTATTTGTTTAGCACTGGAAGAAAATTTGCTTTCCAACATTATGGAAATGCTTCACATCTTGGTCATGCTTATGTCAAGTAGTGTTAGAATACACTGCTGTCATATAAGTGACATAACGTTAAGCTTGGTGTTAAACACCAATCAATCTTTCAGGAGTAAAGTTGACCATGCAGTGGTTGGATTTGTCAATTGTTCAGGTTTTGTTAAGAATAATCATGTTTACTTTTGTTTTAAAAAACTTTTTTCTTTCAAAGTTGTACATAAAGCAGTAATATTTATGAAATAATTGAATTCCTCAGTCATGGGTGCGCTTTAATATCTCAGCTTTTTCACCATGTTCATTTGTTCTGTTAATAAGGCTTCTTTCAGCTTTATTACTATAATTCGTATTACACCCAGGGCATGTTAATCTGTGAAATACATCACTAACAAATTTTTGGGGAATTAAATCTTTTATCCAAAAATAATGTGAGGACCTGGAAAAAGACTACTGCAATATTTACATGTTTTGGAAGACATTTCTTAAACTATTTTTGATCTGTTAAAAAACTTTACTGGAATGCTTTTGGTTTCTTATAAAACTTTACTGAATAGGTTTTTGGTCTGTCAAAAAACTGTGTTGGATTGGTTTTGGTCTCAAATAAAACTGTTCTGGTATGGTTTTGGTGCAAAATAAAACTGAACTGAAATGGTTTTGGTGCAAAATAAAACTGGCCCGCGGCCGTGGCTCAGGGGTAGCGAGAGCTTCGATTTACCATTCACAGGTTCGAGTCCGCCTTTCAACCATCAGGTATATGTGCGAGTCACATGTTGTGGCTCCGGCAATCACGGGGGTGGTTTTGACAAGGTTTCTTCTCGGTTTTCCACCGTAATAAGGCAGTGTGAAGTGGACAATCCGTCGTCATATAAGTGAAATACCCTTGAATACGACGTTAAACCCCAATCAAACAAACCAAATAAAACTATTCTGGTGCCACATTAAACTGAACTGGAATGGTTTTGATGCCAAATAAGATTTTTGGGGAACGGTTTTGGTCTCATAAAACTGTACTAAAATGGTTTTATTGCCAATTGAAACTTTACTGGTATGGTTTTGTTCTGATAAAACTGTACTCAAATGGTTTTAGTGCAAAATAAAACTTAACTGGTATGGTTTTGGTTCTCATAAAACTGTACTAAAATGGTTTTGGTGTCAAATAAAACTTAACTGGTATGGTTTTGATTCTCAGAAAACTGTACTAAAATGGTTTTAATGCCAAATAAAACTGTACCAAATGGTGTTAATGTCAAATAAAACTGTTCTGGTATGGCTTTGGTCTCATAAAACTGTTCAAAATGGTTTTACTGCCAAATAAAACTTTATTGGTATGGTTTTGGTCTCAAATAAAACATTGGTATGGTTTCGGTCTTATAAAACTGTACCAAAATGGTGTTAATGTCAAATAAAACTGTTCTGGTATGGTTTTGGTCTCATAAAACTGTACTAAAATGGGTTTACTGCCAAATAAAACTTTACTGGTATGGTTTTGGTCTCAAATAAAACTTTACTGGTATGGTTTTGGTCTCATAAAACTGTACTAAAATGGTTTTAATGCCAAATAAAACTGTACTAAAATGGTTTTAGTGCCAAATATAACTTTACTGAAATGGTTTTGGTCTCATAAAACTGTACTAAAATTGTTTTGGTGTCAAATAAAACTTTATTGGTATGGTTTTGGTTCTCATAAAACTGTACTAAAATGGTGTTAATGCCAAATAAAACTGTACTAAAATGGTTTTAGTGCCAAATAAAACTTTACTGGTATGGTTTTGGTCTCATAAAACTGTACTAAAATGGTTTTAATGCCAAATAAAACTGTTCTGGTATGGTTTTGGTCTCATAAAACTGTACTAAAATGGTTTTACTGCCAAATAAAACTTTACTGGTATGGTTTTGGTCTTATAAAACTGTACTAAAATGGTTTTAATGCCAAATAAAACTACTAAAACGGTTTTAGTGCCAAATATAACTTTACTGAAATGGTTTTGGTCTCAAGTAAAACTTTACTGGTATGGTTTTGGTCTCAAATAAACCTTTACTGGTATGGTTTTGGTCTCAAATAAACCTTTACTGGAATGGTTTTGGTATCAAATAAAACTTTACTGGAATGGTTTTGGTATCAAATAAAACTGGCCTACTGGAATCATATTGGTGTCTTATTTTATATAACTGTACTGGAAGGGTTTTGGTCAAACATAAAACAGGAAAGTCTTGGCCGCTTTTTAAACTTCTTTGGAAAACATCTAGCTTCGTCCTCGGATGTTTTCAGGAATATTTTTGTCTTCCTGTATCTCTTTTCTCGTACGTATAGGCTCTAGTCCACTTAAGAACTGCTCCGGGGTCCATTTGTTAAAAACAAAATACTACATATTTGACACGCTCATTTTCCCACGATTTCATTAATGTAGTGCATAGTTTAAATTAATGTTGTTTGAAAGTCTTTTTCTATAAAACAAGGGCCCGTGGCTCAGTGGTAGTGAGTGCGCTTCCTGAACTGAGCATGCTTCGATTTACCTTTCACGGGTTCGAGTCCCCCTTTCGATCATCAAGTATATGAGCGAGTCACATGTTGTGGCTCCGGCAATAGTGGGGTGGTTTTTACAAGGTTTCCTCCCGGTTTTTCACCGTAATAAGGCTGTGTACAGTGTGAAGTGGACAATCCGTTGTCATATAAGTGAAA
>JAVFBW010111494.1:0-16247 GCA_034783835.1 Mopalia ciliata | reverse complement strand
GGTACCCGTAACGAATTAGTTATTGCATAAGAGATAACATTTGCTACCCGTAACGGATTAGTCATTGCATTAAAGATAACATTTGGTACCCCTAACGAATTAGTTATTGCATAAGAGATAATATTTGCTACCCGTCTTAGTGTATGATCGGTATTTTTTTTTTTCTTCTCAAGTTTGTTTGTTCAATTCGCCTTTAATAACATTTTTTACAGTCCCAGCTTCAGCAAGCGAATTTGTTTTAAGTAAGTATTTTACAACTTATGTACAGGGTATTACACTACGGTGACACCAACGAGGGCAAGTCATCTTGATTTAATTATATGTATGGTACTTCCTTTGCAAAGCACGTGCAGTTGTGACGACGTATTAAGTTACTTTCCATAACGCTGCAGTAAAGATAGAAAGGTATGACCTAATAACCTGTGATGAAGATATGAATCGTGAGAGAGGTTCACCCAGTATACGAAAGGCCCAAGACGAATGGCAGATTTCATAATTGTGACAGTTTTAGTCCATGCCAGGGCTTCATCACTTGACAATATACCGCCTATATCAAACTCAAAAACAGATTCGCTGTCGGGTTTATATAATGTGTCAGAGTTTAAAATAAATATTGTAACAATTAATATGATGTCTCGTTAGGATCCCAGAAACAAGTCACGATTTCAGATGTGTGAGTTAATACCCACATCCTAACAAACAGGTTCTTGTAATTTGTTCAAATCAACCATCACACTAAACCCACCTAGTCCACAGGATTTATATAACACCGGACATATTGTGGTTCCCTGGTTTTACGTGAAATATTGCGAATTGTATTATTAAAACAACTGTGCCTTTATGATCTATACAGTTTGTGTGAGCCTGTGGTAATTGCTCAATGGTTAGCGGGTCGACCTTCTGATCATACAAAGATCTCTCACGGTACAAATAAGTAAGTAAGTATGTACCTCTCACGGGTTCGAGCCGAGATGTGGCTTCGCGGCAATATTTATAAGGTACACTGCAGAGCAATTATGAATTGGACACCGCGTCCATACACACAAGCGAAATAACCTTGAGAACGGCAAACCAACCAACAAACAAACATGCTTATGGGATTGAGAAAAACGGCCACATTGCATTTCCCTGAATATAAACCTCATGTTTGACAAAGGGATGATTTTATGGAAGGTATGTTTAACAAGTTAATACTAGCTCACATCATTTGTGTATAATAATTACAGAAGAGCTTTACAATGCCTCTTATAATTTTGGTGAGAATAAATTCAAACTGGTGTTTAGAAAAGTAAACGGATAGCCCAACATGGTCAATTTATCTCTTTCCGAATAAATATATTATTCACTTTCAGGGGAGATATTTATTTAGATAGTATATTATCTCACTTAAAGAATTGAAAGAACGAAAAAAGTAGATTAAAAATAAAGAAACAATTTTCTGTTAATGGGTAAATGGAATGTTTAATCTAGCAGGTGTCAGCTAAGCTTATATGCCTTCAACTGAAGATAACGGACCAAAAAGATACAATGTTATTATCGTTAAATATTTTACATATGTTTCGCATTAATGTAAGAATAGCCAAATTAACATTTTTTGGAGTGAAACACCACAAACTAGATATAAAAAGAATGTTGCATACATGTTAAAGGCATTTTTTCTTTCGTATCCAAGGCAGCCTTTGTTCTTATTTGAAAAATAGGAATGAGGAATGACTGGCATGTGTGGTGAGCACCTCCAGTTCCAGATTCCCACCCTCAATCAGATCATTCGGCTAATTAGGTGTCATCCTAATACAGTAATAGATCGGTTAAATAGGATGAGCGCCCAAAGCAGATAGGTTCGTGTATATTCTACCGCCCAGGCCGACATATCTACACTTCTGATTATATCGATTTTCATTTCGGTTCATGAGTTAAATATACAAGCTTAATACATGGTAGGATACCCAACTTCAGGTATTAACATTTTAAATTGCAATTATAAAGTTTGGATGAGTACTATTTTAGACAAGTCAGGCCATTTACCAGGCTATTAAGGCAAATTAATGTTTTAATCTAAATCTTTTCCGCGCGTGGGTATTAATCGCGACTAAGAAGCGTGTGAATTGTTTGCAAAACCGCGTAAGTTGTCTTTATGGCCGTATGATTCGTTTGCGTGTCCCACGGATATGAACTGCGCTTATCGTTAATATATATCTAAATTTCACAGAATAAGATGAAACGAATATGGGCGACAAACCGCTGTTGGGTTTTTTCGTTGTCTTTATTTATATATTTATAGAGAGACGTCAGTTAGCCGATTTTGACCAATACGGGTATTATACTGCCTTTGTACACGCAGTATAGTCCTGTATTGTCAGTTTATTATCCACGCATCATTCACTTCAATTGCACCAACTAGCATACGACGAATATCTTTTTAAAATAACTCTCTGACGAAATCAAACAAAACAAAAACAAAAAACATCTTTTTCGAAATTAAAAATAAACAAAGCACTATTCATTTCAGTCCCATTTGTTGACGCATGCGTAAAGCACATTATGACAAATGTTTGATATTAAGCTTCGAGTTTCTGTGTTTGAAGTTTTGGCTAAAATCACTAATTACATAATCGTGGTATAGTTATTTACAGCAGAAAACCGGTTTCCATCCCACTAAACCTGATTTAGGCTTGAGAAATTTGAGGAGATGCATTTCCAGTTTAAATTGGAGCTAACATTAATTTTATTTGAATCCACAACTTGTCTGTCGTCATGATTCATCAGTGTATAAATACACATACATACTTCGCAATGCTCTCTCATTATACAATTATATTATGGTGTCAACTTAGTAATTTAATATCACACTATCATTTTTACCTCTTCTATCTTTCTACAACACAATTTGTGGCTCAGGTTTAATTTAAAAGAGTGGAACACAAATCTTTTTTTTATTTTTATTAAGTTAATCTTTGTAAGACCAACATATGGACGGCCGTTATATATTCAACAGAAATCTAGACCGAAAGGAAAAAAATAAGATTTGAATATCTGCTTCATCAGATTGTTGGGCACTGCCAAGTTTGACCCAATCTCTTCACATCTGCAGTGACTACCATATACATCATTATAGGTAACACCAGAAGTCTGCCAAGAAGAAGTAGGAAAACAGCCATTACCCAGTCTCAGCGGCGTTGTGACTTTCAGTGAAACTTCATGCGTGCCATATGACTCATTGCGCAAGGAATGGGGGGATTTCGTTCGTTTCGCGCAGTTTAAATGTCAATCCACTGACGCCTTATGGGTAAAATGTGATCTTTGAAAATCGGAATAAATAGCTTCAGCATGATTTACCCATGATTCCACATCCAATTTATACACTTCGAGGTTTATCTTTGTCTCGCTAGGGGCGCTTTTTCAACAATCAGCGTTAACCTGGTTACGATACCATGGAGACTGGGCAATGACGGGTTTAATTAAAGAGAAAAAAACATGTTTCTTGGATTTTATCTAGAACAAGATACATTTTTAATAAAACAACTCCCTGAGCCAGTGTGATTACTTTAGACAATCTTACATACAAATATATATTATTTCTTTAGCGGTTTCATTCAGGCAACTGATATGGTTGAATTTGTGGGATTTATATAGGTTAGGGCTAGAGCTGGGTAGAGCAAGTTTGACATTAAATGATGACGTCACTGTGAATAAAAATGAATACATATAGTATATCAATACAATGCCTAGACATGGATATATATATATATATATATATATAAAAAAATATATGACAAACTAGCAAACAAACAAACAGAACAAAAAAAAAACAAACAAACAAGCTACTTTGATAAGCATACAGACTAGAATGACATTTTAGAAATATATAAAATATGTAAATAATATTAAAAAAAATTACTTAAGTTTATCTTTTTTACAATAAAACTAAATGAAGCTTCTCAGTATTAAAATATTGTATTTTACATTATGCTTGCATAGTAGGTCTGTTGATTTCACGGCTTCAAGATTGTATTTATTTGTATATAAGTGGTTATGAACTGTCTTGTACCTGCTGGTTTTAGTCGATTTATGTGTTCATATAAGCGTTATTGTCGCCAAACTGTACAGTATAAGTTGCACGGCTCATATCGTGGACATTCAAATCTTGAACTTTAAGGAGAAACTGAAGTATATTAGATACATAAATCAATACTGATGTGTTTGTAGTTTACGGATACAAATCATGAATACTGAGATCTTTTGTCTTTTTATAATGTTGATAATAATAATGAAATAATTGGATTATGAAATGGAACGATTTTCGTAAGTACAGATACGAGCTCAAAAATGTGGGAAATTTTAGTAGCCTTTTCATAAATGAAATTTGAAAATTTGGTCAATGTTTTCAGTATAAACATAACATACGTATATCGTGTGAAATGTTTGTTTCACTATGTTTTACAATTTGGGACTTGCCGACTTTAATCTGATAAAAGAATGATGTTAATGCTTAAAGAACTTTATAATTGTCCTCGTCTATTGTTACATTGATCTTATCAGTATTTTATATCATCAATCCACTAATATCCCTTAGGAATCGCCTTTTGAAATAAAAAAAATACCTGGCGGGGTCAATGTCAGTCAGGCATTGCGGTCTAACACAGCAAGTAACAGCTGTGTATTCTCGTTTTGCAAGATTAAGTGTCCTGATAAATATAAATATATGTATATATATTTGTTTTTATTTTCTTCCTAACTGACTGGCGATAGAGCACTTTGATTCAGAAGGTCTAAAAGGATTACCTAAGACGAAGTAGTCTTACAAGTTACATATCCAAATCAGTCATGTGGAACGACAATGTAATTTTTAGTCAGCTATATGTTGTCTTATTTGATAAAAGAGAGCAGCTTAATTAGTGAGATTTTAGCCGGGCCACTGTGAGAACGCTATTTATTACTGTAGCCTATAGCCCCTGAGGAACAGATGACAACTCCGCCAATTTATATTAATACGTCTACTGTGATAAGACGTCTCCTAACAGATCTCATCCAAGCTAGTTTCTGTCGTTAATTGGCGGAGACTGATTGGCCTTGTTTGTGAGTTGATAACCATGGACACGTTATCACAGTCTCCTTGGCTCTCCATCTTGCCATAGGAGCGACACGGCTTCGATTATACAGAGACACTGCACGGGGTTTCGCATGCTTCTGTACTATGGGAAACAATATAAAGCAATTTTATTCATAAAATGGCCGAGAACACTGAATGGCGACTTTTCAAACGACAATGATGGAAAAGTTTCTGAATATTCTGACGATTTTTGTTTCTTGCTTCCCTGTGTTCCTGTGTAAATGTGAACCTGGTAAAAACTGCCAACTTCCAGACTGTCAATGCTTTCAGAAGATGCCGCCAGGTGGACTGGATTACAGACGAATTCCACAAATTATTCTATTTACCTTTGACGATGCTGTTCGTACTGCCGAGTTAAAATTTTACAATCGGCTTTTCAGTTCTGATAGATTAAACCCCAATGGCTGTCCAATAGGAATGACACTGTTCGTGCAAGACGACAACACTGAGTACGAGGTAGTGAAACGTCTGTATAATCGCGGAATGGAGATAGCAGTCCATAGTGTATCCCATAAGTCTCCACAGAGTGAGTGGAAAACAATGCCCAAGAACGAATTGGTAGCGGAAGTTTATGGACAGAAAACGAATATAAACGAAAAAGCCGGGGTTCCATTAGATAAAATTCGAGGCTGGCGGAGTCCGTATCTGCAACCTACCGGCAATACCCAGTACGAAATTCTGTCTGATAAACAGTATGGATTCCTGTATGACTCTACCCTAGGAATGAAGAAGAGATCTCTTGGAGAAAAGGGTGGATGGCCTTTTACCTTAGATCACGGCTACCCTTTGTCATGTGAAAGTCCCCCGTGTCCTACAGGCCCTTACCCAGGGCTATGGGAACTCCTTATCACTGAAATGATCGACAACGAATATTTCCCTAGAACTTATGTTGATTCTTACCGACCAGAAAATGTCTCTAGGTCCTTCAGTTATCTCAAGCAGAATTTCAAAAGTTATTATCTGGGCAGTCGTGCTCCCTTTATGATCAACATGCACGCGGCCTGGTTTTTCTATGATCACAATTTGATAGCTATGGACAAGTTCATAAAATCTCTTCTAACTTATGACGATGTGTATATATTAACAATTCAACAGGCTTTAGATTGGGTTAAGTCGCCGGTGAATCTTACTTCCGCGAAGCAGTTCAAACCATGGGACTGTGACCCGGCTATGTACACTACAACTGTTAATCCCATTAGACTCCCTCCCCGGAGATCATTTATCCCCAAAATAACGATGCCTCCAACCCCTCCTGCAGCTGGATGTATTCAACGGCAAACATGTCGTCTGCCGAACTGCCGATGTAGTAATGGAGGTTATCCGGGAGATATGTCTAAACATGTAATACCTCAGATGGTATTGTTTACATTTGATGGTGCCGTTGATTCTCTCAATTACAAATTTTATAAACAATTTTTTCCAAAATGGAGAAAAAATCCCGACGCTTCGCCTATATCAATGACTTTGTTTTTGTCTGATGAAGGTACGGATTATAGTCTTGTCAAAAAGTTATATGAAAGTGGCATGGAAATTGCCGTTCATAATTCGATGCAGTCTTCAACCGCTGAGTTCTGGGAACATGCCAATGCTGAAGAAATCCAACAAAGAATTGTTAGCCAAAAGAATAGGATCAACCAGCTTGGTGGTGTTGCCCTGTCAGATATACAGGGCTGGCGGAGCCCTCATCTTCAGCCGTCGGGGGATAACCAGTTCGATGTTCTTCGGCAAAATGGATTCATTTATGATTCAACTTTATGTACACCCAGGAAATCAATAAACAGTGGGTGGCCTTTTACTCTTGATTTCGGTTGGAATATAGAATGCCCTATTATGCCGTGTCCAGCCAAACGTTACCCAGGTTTATGGGTCGTACCAGTTGTTGATTTGACAGGTAACAAATCCGGCCAACCGTGTTATTATGTAGATTCATGTGTGCCAAGAGACAAAACAGCAGCTTTAAAATACCTGTGGAGAAACTTTGAAACGTATTATAGGGGAAGCAGGGCCCCCTTTTTATTGAACCTACACTACTCTTGGTTTCAAATCAACCCAGGCTTTAACGAAGCTTTGTTTGAATTTATTCGGGATTTAAATGACTTGGATGATGTGTATATAAATAGTGTTCGAGAGGCATTGCATTGGGTGCAAAGACCAACAAAATTGACGGCAATGAGATCATTTTCGTCATGGTTCAACGAAGGTCATAGATCCAGGGACACGGCCACTGGTTCTGACTACAATAAGAACAATAACGGAACTGGTAATACAGGTGGCGCCATCGAAGAAGAGGAGGATGACACGAAACCCGATTGGATAATTTTGGTATTAATTTCTGTTGCTGCAATATTTTGTTCCTGTATTGTTCTCACTGCCGGTATGTATATTGTGAGGAAACATCAAATAAAGAAAAGGGCAGGCCACATAAGAGAAGCCGTTACTGTCACTTCTGAACGTAACAGTGTGACTGACTGGCTAAATACATTCCCGAGGCGTTTGAGTCTATTATCGTGCTCTAATATTGATACTCTAAGTAGTCAGGGACGAGTTAATGATAATGTGAATTATGGTGTAGATGCCGATACTGAAACTTCCACGGACATTCCAGTCAAACAACAGGCAGTGCTTTCTAATTCTTTGACATTAAATCCTGAATTATTGGAAAGTAATTATAGCCGAGATATGGAAATTTGGAACAGACAGGAAAGAAGAATTCCTCATATTGTCAATAAAAGCCAGAAGAAAAACCCTGGCAAGAAAGTAAGTGGTTTGCCATTCGAGGCTATAGAAAAACATGTGCGTAAGAAAAGAGCAGCCGACGGATCTAAAACGTGGTCGTATGTTTGGGATCCTAATAAATCTCAAACGCAATCAGATTCTGTTCGCAAGGTACACTCAAAACCTAAATCTGGGACTCCGAATTCTTTAGGGACATCAACTTCTACGAGATGTGATTCTATGGGTAGTGTAAGTACAGAGCAAGTTGAGTTAAGTCCATTAGGTCATCAAGGGGTGGTCATGTCAGGACGTTACGAATTTGACCAGAGCGAATCCAATGCTGAAACTAATGGATCAGGCGTAAACGACTCATTTGCGCGGTCTTTAAAATATAAACCATCAAAGGTCAAAGACATTCAAAGGCGAAATGACAAAAATTTGGTTCATAAACCTGACAAACATTTTTCTACGCTTCCCAAATACAGCCAAACTCTGAATAAGCCAAATGCTATGAAATCCAAACCACGACGAACGGCATCTGCTGTTGAAGATTGCAACAACACTCGTCGACCATCAAAACACCGCAACAGTTTAGACGAAAAACCTAGAAAAGTTCGAGGACGTGAAAAACTTGACAGTAACCATACCAGTGAGATCGAGAATACACAATACAGTGTGGATTTGTCAGACTCCAGGATCACCAAGGAAATGGAGATTGAATGGGAGAGAGATCTACGCAAACAACTGGATAAGTTTCTCAACTCAAAACATGCTTTAAAGGGACTCGCAAATTATCGATGATTTCAATGACTCTAAACGCTATATTTTATCGTGCCAAATTTTAATCAGGAGAACCCAAAGTTAATTGAATGCCAAAGGGCCTTTTTTTATATATATATAATGTTCATGTGGATAAATATAAATTCTTTTATATTTTATACTTGTTATGGTTTTTATTTGTCTTTTATTTCCGTGGATTAATTTCGCTGCATTCGCAGTATTGACAATTCCAAACACATGTTTTGTTTTAAGCTGCAGAACAACACAATGGTAATCTTACGAACTATCAGTCCCAATACTGCGATAAGACTGTAAACTTTTTACATTTTTACAGCACTAATGTTGTGAATTAGATTGACCAACATTAATTAGATTATTCAAATAAGTGTCTATTGGCAATGTTTATGTGGGAAAGGTGACATTAAGCGCTCAAAATTTGCCGTTTGACAGAATATACCAGGGTGTCTATATGCCACTCAAAATTTCAGTTTATTCATTTAACCATAATAAAACCATCACTGCTTGCTTCATGTTGACTTAACGATTCCGTTTTATTACCAAACGGAAACGTTAAGACAACTTGAATCCTGTATCTCCTTTCGGATGTGTTGCTCTGTGTATACGTTTCTATTTAACACGCATCAGCGGTAGTTTAAATACTGAACTTCAATCATTATTTCTTGTATATTACCTGGTAAATTTATCCATAACAGTTTTCATATTGCCATCAACTGTCGGATATTCATAATTATCAGCCGAGAAATCACAGCCCAGATCACTATGTTTGATGTTGTTGTACACATCTCTCTTAGCACGCTTCATGTTTCACTTGTGCTTGTGAGGGCAATATAATTTATGCTCTCCTCGCTGAAACAAAAAAAATCCATATCTCCTTCAAATAATCAACAAAGATAGTTTCGTCAAGTTTTTTGGACACTCGCTGTGGAAAAAATGTTTCAAATCTTTGTATATATTTGTTATTATAGAAAATGAAAACTTTGTCTGCCTCCGCCCGGATTCGAACTCGAGTGTGGCTAACATGGACAACACCCTAACCCACTGAGCTACAGAGGCTAAATCTCTGTCTGATTGTTTTTATTGTATTTTGAGATAACTTATAAACTGTTTATCGTTTATTTATCCGGTCAATGTTAGATGAACAGAGAAAATCCGGGTACAACCCACACAAACCAAAACCTATCCGTCAAGGTGCACTACTGGCTTTATTATCATTTCTTTTAGGCAAAACATCACGTGACCTTAAATATAACACGTTGACTGACTGCATTTGCATGACAAGTATCGCGAGAAAGTATGAGAAAAGCCAATCGTGCACCTAACTCAACCTACCACGGTTGCTGGCATACCCAACCCACGCAGAGGCTGCTGGGAATCTGACCCGCGACCACGAAATGGTGCGTATGTAGACCACAAGCATACATTCTCTAGAGTATCTTAAAATTGGCATCTGTTTGGGTGATATTGTGTAAACATTTTCACACTGAACTCACCTTTAAATAATACATAGTATAATAATAAATAACTGACATGTCAGTGTAACTGCGACTTGAGATCACCTTTTAATTAAAAGGTAGACAATGATTAGGATAACCATATGCTCTTAAACCAGATATCAATGTTTTCGGGACAGGAAGCGTTTTTTGTTTAACAGCCTCTAGCTTTCATCTTATTAATTTGTTTGTTTAATGTTTGCCAGACCACACACTTTAAGTGCATTATGTGCTACATTGGCTGAAATATACTAAGAGACAGACTGCTTTGCATTCTTTCACGAAGCTTTGGTTCACTTACACCTGACCTTAATAGGATCATGATGGAATGAAGACAAATTGTACGAGGACACAAGGATTCACAGAATGACCCGAATTCCAATCAAGGGTGCCAACCTTTGTGATGAAGCCTACACAGGCACACACATACGCATTTGTCGCTGAGGACCAATCGTTTTATTTGCCGTTTGAGTTATTCTGAAAATCGGATTTTATTTATTTATAAATATACCTCTGTCAGAGAGATCGAACAAGGGAGTCAGGGGCCCATTCCCCAAAGCGATCTTAGCATACGCTGAACGCAACTGTGATGGCAACACTATATGTCCTGGCGACACTGGTCGTCAGGGCAATTACGTTTTGCGTATGCTAGAATCACTTTGTGAATATTTTGTTTGCCCTCACCGGGGTTTTAACCAATTGGGCTACAGAGCAACTACGAATTTTCATCCGTAGGACTAATTCGATCATCTTCCCTAGTCAAGGGTTTTATTCCGAGCTACTCTGCATTACATTGTTGCAGTGATACAACGGCTTGCCATAAATAAGCGCCTTTTTAAAATCTATTTTGTGTTTTATTTTATTTATATGAAAAATAATTTCACATATGCTGAAAATAATTTAGATATGTTGAAAAAAACATATTTGTTTTTCACATTGTGAAAACTTTTTTAACATAATAATAATAAATTTCACATATGCGAAAAAGAGTTGCACATAAGTAAAATAAAAGCAAAACTTTTTCGACATAATATGTAGAATAAAGTTTGGAGTGATAAAACGGCTTGCCATAAATACGCACATTTTTATCTAGCTATTTTCCAGAGGAAATGTCGACGTTATTATTGGTATTTCTGATCAGTTTAAATGTTTATATATGTTTCTAAAAAACTTATTACTCTGGCGCAACTAGGGGTGTCAATTAATTTAAACCAGTAAATGATGTCATGTTATATATAAACGTTTTAAAATAGATCTTGATCTCAAGTTGTTATGGGTAACCTACAGGAATATCGAGAGAAGAAAATGACCACATGCATAGTTTAGATGATACACGTTTTTAAATTGATCTTGATCTCAAGTTGTAATGGGTAACCTACAGACATCTCGAGAGAAGAAAATGACAACATGCATAGTTTACATGATCTAGTTTTTAAATAGATCTTGATCTCAAGTTGTTATGGGTAACCTACAGGCATATCGAGAGAAGAAAATGACCACATGCATAGTTTAGATGATATACGTTTTTAAATTGATCTTGATTTCAAGTTGTTATGGGTAACCTACAGGCATCTCGAGGGAAGAAAATGACCACATGTATGCATAGCTTAGATTTATACGGTTTTTAAATTGATCTTGATCTCAAGTTGTTATGGACAATCTTCTGACATATCATATATGATATATATGGGAGAAGTATTGTGTGTTAACTTGTATTTTTTTTTGATAGACAGTTGGTTAAAGAGCACTAAAGATAAACAACTCTCAGGGGTTATCAGTGGGGTTAACATGGGGTTTCATAAAGTCTTACAGAGTGTTTTGCATTTTTAGTTAATCAACTTCTAAAATACTTAATCATGATGTGGCTGTATCGCTGTAAGCGATTCAGGGTTGAAGACGGATATACTGACTGCGTAGGCCGCATTATATGTATGAACGATAATTCACCGCAAGCCTATTATTATAAACTCAACCTAATGTGTCAGAAGTCATTTATTTCAAATAAGTCTTCAACATGATATGTAAATTTAATTACCTCTTCCAAGTGATATTTTCACTTAAGGGGCTTCATGGTTATACCCAAATATCCCAATCCGTCTGACTGCTACCTTTGATTTCTTAATTCAAACGCATGCAAATTATTACCAAATTAAGATTTTATAAATTAATTACGAACGCACTGATTGTTTTGCAGTATTGTATTTCGTTAGCAAATTAAAGTAATACCCCTGCGGTAAAATAAAAAAAGATGATTAATTAATAACGTAACCCCTTGCAGAACAAATGAACCATAGTATGATTTCAATCTAATGTGTACGAGAATCCGACGAGAATATGTAAATGATTCGATCTTCCATTTCAGCGCTGTTTGTTACAACACACATTTCTAACAAAGAAGTATATGAGTGAGTCAAACGATGTGGCTCCGGCAAGCGCGGATGTGTTTTTTTTACGAGGTTTCCTCTCGGTTTTCCATCCTAATTAAGCGAGGAAACAGCGTGAAGCGGATAATCCGTCGTCATTATAAGTGAAATACCATATGAGTACCGGTACGACGTTAAACCCCAAATAAACAAATCAATAAGGTAATGACGCAAACATACATAATTTTGGGTGGCTGTGTTTCTTGAAAACAAAGGTATCAGCCTTGCATTGAATAAACATCCGTCTCATAGTGGTGTTAGTCTATGAAAGCCTATATGTATGTAAGTCGGGATTATTCCCAGTGGTTGTTGCATGCAAGCACATTGTTCGTTCTCCTCATTTGAAAACGAGAATGTATATTATTGTAGGCTGGTGTGTTTTCAAACAAGAGTTTCCTTCACCAAAATCGAGTTTTAAAGTTGAATCCACAGAGTAATAAGAATTTACAAACAATAAACATATAATCAAGACGTGAGACTGGTGTTTGGAGATCGGAAAAGTCCAAGGAATAGTGCTCGGCTTCGTTTTTGGAATTCCATTACCCAAATACTGAAACTACATGTAGTGTTAATTTCCGTTTTGCAACAAGAGGTTCTTTAAAACTAATTCCGTGAGGGGAGCCGAAGCACTCGATCTTACCTACCTAAAGGCTGTATGTTTGTACAACTTGTATAGTAGACTGTACAACTAGTGTTAACAGGTAACGCTTCGGTTGGTACAATTTCATGAGATTATCACCAAAACAGGTTTTGTGCCATACCTCAAAAACAAACTTGCCGTTCGTTTAACAGTTAGTGTCTTTCTATCAGCAGTAGTTTACAGATGACGAAAAAAGTCTATAAACACAGTCAGTAAGTGTCATGTACACCGATAATACAGTAAGAGAGTAATGTCCGGATTGAAGTCCCCGAGAACCTGTTCTGATCCTTTTTCTTAAAAAAAAAACAACAACAAAAAACAACAAAAACAAGAGACATACAAGATGTTAAGACGATAAATACATATAGTTTTGTTTGATTAGGGTACTACATAATATTTCACTCTTCAATAACGGAGTGACGTTCCAACGAATAGACACTTAAGAAGTGACGCCCAGTGTACCCAACAACTATGACAAGATACCAGAGAAGCACAGATGACGAAAAAACCGAGGCTATAACTTAGGACAGAGAGCATCAATCCACATGGAAGTCTCGACAACCAACGTCATATATTTTTTACTGTAGCGAAAATGTCGTCTGCCTCCAATTGGGATTCGAAGTCGGGCCTCTCGCTAGCGGGGCCAGCATTCAAACCGACTGAGCTACAACGGTTTACTGTAGAACGAGTCGATATGAGAACAAGCCCAATTCAAGAGGACAGGAGAGACAAAGAACACATGTATTTTATCGCATACAACGTAAAGATGGATACAACTACAATGCAACATACACAAATGCATGGAATCATTAAATTAAATAACTTAATATAAGATATGTGTGGATGAATATGGATTTATTAGTTACTAAACTTATACACGACCCACATGGATGGATGAAGTTACCACTCGATAAAATATACCATGATTAATTATGTATTCATTATTTACTAGCCTTATACGCGATCCACATGGATGGATGAAGTAACCACTCAATAAAATATACCAAGGGTAAACAAGCTTATGATTGATCTTATTTTATAGATCAATAAATTATATATATAAATAAATTGGTAAATATATTTTTCGACAGGGCCACTATTCTGAAATATAAAGCTGTAGTAACATTTTCTGATTTTGTATAGTGATGTTAACAATCTTTATTACACAATATTTACCAGAATGGATGAGAAAAGCATTAAGGGAAAGAGATTTGTATTGTACCATTAATACCTGTGTTGATCAATTCCATATTGCATATAGAAAAGTAAACAGATTATGGTGATGTAGCGCTGTTAATTACAAACAAATAGCAACTTCATATGTCCCTGTTGCATCTTATATACGAAAGTCAGTTCGTTGTTTGTTTAGGCGTTTACCTCGTACTCAAGTGTATTTAGCTTAGGATTTAATATTTTTCAATGTTTCTCCAGTCGAGAAATATTTGACGAGAGTTTACGGCACTAAGTGATCGTTAGCAAAGTTGACGCTTTCGTAATTAATTACACATTAATTAATGTGGCGTGAAGGCTGTTGCGAGAGATTAAGCTTGGATGGACGAGGAAGTTAAATTGACGTTGATTTATCTATCGACTTACTGATTAATTTTTTAACTAGATAAATGATTTAACTGATTTCGGTCAGTTTGATGTAATGAAACACACAGCGATGTCAAAGTTTAATTTAAAAATTATCTAACAAAATAATTGGTATGAGCTTTGGTAGTTTAATACCTTAAACTCTTCCGCTTAGTTTAATTCCACGACGTTTAATCTGAGCGTACAAATGCTGCTTGGAATGCGCTTATGGTATTTCTGTTTTACGAGGCAGTTTATCAGATCAACACCGTTGCAAATAAGTTATTTTATTGACATTTTATTGCGCATACTGTGAATTATCTTAATTTGACATCGGCGTTGTTTTTAGGCATTCGTCATACCTTTCATTTAAGATTAAGTTCTAGGTTTCATGAGTAAATGACTGTCTCGCGGATTTCCCCCAAAATCTGCAATAACATCCTCTCAACAGAGTGAACTTCACAACAAGGGGTAAAAGTGTTACCTTTTTTAAGAAACTAAAGAATGGGTCATTACGCCGTGTAACGGTTTGGAATTTTCTTTTAATGGTGTTGGTCCCACTGTATTTATTCCCAGCCGTACAATGTATAGAATTGATTCAACATCGTGGGATGAAAGACAGGCAGCTTATACTGAAAATATGTGCTGACAATGTATAGCAATAAGATACAACGGACACTAACAATGTATAGCAATAAGATACAACTGACCCTGACAATATATGGCAATAAGATACAACTTACACTGCCAATATATAACAATAAGATACAACTGACACTGACAATGTATAGCAATAAGATACAACTTACACTGCCAATGTATAACAATAAGATACAACTGACACTGACAATGTATAGCAATAAGATACAACTTACACTAACAATGTGTGGCAATAAGATACAACTTACACTGACAGTGTATAGCAATAGGATACAACTGACAGTGACAATGTATGGCAATAAGATAAAACTTACACTGACAATGTATGGCAATAAGATAAAACTTACCAATGTATAGCAATAAGATACAACTTACACTGACAATGTACAGCAAAAAGATACAACTTACACTGACAGTGTATAGCAATAAGATACAACTTACACTGACGATGTATAGCAATAAGATATAACTGACCGTGACAACGTATAGCAATAAGATAAAAATTACACTAACAATGCAAAGCAAAAAGATACAACTTACACTGACAATGTATAGCAATAAGATACAACTTACACTGACAATGTATAGCGATAAATACAACTTACACAGACAATGTATAGCAATAAATACAACTTACACTGACAATGTATAGCAATAAGATACAACTTACACTAACAATGCAAAGCAAAAAGATACAACTTACACTGACAATGTATAGCAATAAGATACAACTTACACTAACAATGTGTGGCAATCAGATACAACTTACACTGACAGTGTATAGCAATAGGATACAACTGACAGTGACAATGTATGGCAATAAGATAAAACTT
>JAVFBW010111483.1:996-16247 GCA_034783835.1 Mopalia ciliata | reverse complement strand
TTTGCTGATTTGTTATTTTGTTTGTTTTGCTTTTTTGTAACCGTTTGCGTTGATGTAGCTGTGCTTGTTTGTTTGGTTATTGATTCTTCTAGGAGTAATTACCAAACGATATGGTTCTTAACGGTCGACTAAATATATAATGACAATTTTCCCGTAAATACAACAGAATCCACAACAAACAAACAAATTATAAGACCTTGGGTTACTATCGGACTACACGAAAAAAACAAATTATACAGAGAACAACTTAAATATGGGGACTTAAGCACAGGAAGACAGAACAGAAAATATAGAAACAAGTTAACCAGTTTAGCAAAAAAAGATATATATATCTATATATTTATATATTTCGAAAAGGAAGTCAACAAATATAACAACAGCAACTAAAATACCTGGAAAATCCTGTACCAACTTCTGAACAGAAATAAGAACAATGACTTCAATCAATCAATAAATACAATTCACATGTCCAGTTTTTGACCTTTAATAATGTCATAGTCCATTGCCAATGACCTCTAGTATGGTTTCCTTTCCTTGACCTTGATCAACCATTGTGTGTGAAATAGCCTTCAGTATTGTATAAAAACCCAACCAAATAAGCAATGAATTATTTATATGCCAGATACGTATATACAATAGTTCAAATCCCTTAGGAGTCCAGCAAAACTTACTTTCTCTACAACAAAAATATAATATTGCTCTCTTGGATGATTAGAACGATGAACAACTCAAAACTATATGCCTTGTAAATTATCTCGTCCACTTATCACTCCAGATAATAATATTTTATTAGCCAAAACACCATCTAAATTATACAGAATAGATAGGAAAATGTTGATAAAACATGCTGTAATTTTGAATGTGTATTTGTTTGAATGGGATGTTACCAGATACTTGAAGTTATTTATGGCATCACAACCCGAATCAAACCTACAATCCACTGTGTTCCAGTGCCCCTTCTATTTAAATACTTTCAGCTTCCTTTGGCATATGCTGCTAACAAGTACCCTTTTGTCATGCCAATCCCCTATCAGGTTCATCAAGACCTAGCAAGGCCCTTACTAACTGTACATGTACCTTCTGTTTTGTCTCTTCCTCTGTCACAATATGTTCCTTCTGAAACATTCTGGTCATTTTTGTCTCTCTTCTCCACATCTGGTTGTAAGCGTGCCAGGCGCCCAGTCTATACAGAGCTCTACATGTGGGATGTATCGGGTATCCTAAGTAATGTTGATTTACAATGACTTTTTTTGTCAACACTCCCTTATTGTTAGTCATCGAGCCAGTTATATGTCTATATTTTTTATCTTCCTCAATGATAGCTGTTGTTCATTCATGTTCCTGAGGTCCCAACAGAAGGATTGAGTTTTACAGCCAACCAGCTGTGCTAAATTCTAAATCCATACCACGGCAACATTTGCGGCCATCTTAATTTGAAAGTGGAATAATGTGTAGAAATTGTTTTGGGAGATGAGTTAATAGGCATAGCCTGTTCACAAATCCCCTTCCATAACAGGGAATAAACTATTGTTCAACCAAATGTTTAGCTTGGATCATAAAGGACATATTTGTGCAATCATATGAGTTGTAATTTTCCGTTTCATAGCAACAGCTACTAGTTACATTTTCTCAGTTATTTGTAAATTGAAATAAACATAGTGTGATTAAAATTATTATTCTGATATAACCAATACAAGCTATTAAATGCCCCTATGATAAATTGAATGAAATCAATTTAACACGAAAACTGATTACACTAAAAATCTGTTTGCTGCATTTTGATATTACATGGTGACACATGACCTATGAGTGTTACAGAATCTCCCCAGTTCCCATACATGTTAAACATGTCCTGCTAACACTTATTGACTTTTTATGGGCCTTCAGACAAGTGACAACTGTTACAGCTGAACAAATGCAGAGAATTTGTGAAATTTTGTAAATTTGTTGGCCTTAGGCAGAATGCATACAATATTCAGTGTCTCGCTATATCAGCATGCGATGTCATCTAGTCAACTGTTGCATTCAAGTTTATAATGGTAATCAGAATATCAGTTTTTAAACAATTTATAGTTAAGTGATTGTAAGGAGTTTATTTTTATAAGAAAGTAAACCCAGACCATATAAACAGCATTTTAGCATAAACAATTAATTATTTTCGCTTTAACAATTAATTATTTTCGCTTTAACAATTAATTATTTTCGCTTCATCAATTAATTATTTTCGCTTCAACAATTAATATTCTCCTCTTGAATAAAATAAAAAGCATAAGGTCTAATTATTACCTTAGCTTTAAATCTTTATTTATTTATCACATATAAGCACCATGTTTTTTCAATTACACCAATTACATGTATGGGACTATTTGGCTTCAATAGGGTTTAAATGAATTATTGTTTATGCCCATGTATTGTTGACATACCCTCTTGTTGGAAAAGCCTAGATCATTTAAATAATGAACTATTAAACCATAGCCGTTGACCTGGGAAAAACTGGTGTATGATCTACTGAAGTTTTAACTGTTGATATGTTTTATTTAAATTGAACTACGTATAAACAATCCATAGTTTTAAAAGTGATGTCATCTCTGAAAAACCTTATTTCTATGAACTATAAGGTACTCTAGATCTTTATTTGTGTTACCATGATTCTCTGAACTAGGGGTTCAATTCTAGTTTTAATTGTTGCAACAGTGTACATGTATGTTTCCCAGCAGTTATGCAGAGGCTTTCGGCGACCTCCCTTTTGCCTTGGGCGGCAGGTGGAGGGAGCTTCATGTTGCCCTGGTGCTCTCAGAGCTAAAGGGGAATAGGAAGCCAATCTGTTTGTGGTGTCTGTATTGCATCCTGTTGTTGTCGTCCTGTATTTCTCCTGTTCTGTCTTTGTTTGTTGCCAGTGGTGTCGAGGGTGGTTTCCTTCGCCCATTTGGCTGACACATCATCATATAAGTGAAATACCCTGTACGGTGTTAAACCCCAATCAAACAAACCTTTTTTCCTTGGTGCCCTCAGAGCTGAAAGGCACCACAAAGATGATTTGTTTGTGACGTCTTTGCTTTGTGTCTTGTCTTTTCCATTGTCAACGACCTTACGGATAGCTTCCTTTTGGGCAGCTCTTGCATTTGGTGTTTTACACCTTATTTACGGTTGTTTCCCTCATATGATAGATTGATGTTAACTTTAAAAAAACTTTAACATGGACGGGATAGGGAAACTGTCAAAAGTGGGCACCCAGTTATTTGAAAAGTGAAGCAAAATGACCATTTTGGACACCATACTTTTGATTTCTTACTAAGCCCCTGATAGGCATCTTTCAGTCTATAATAGAACTTGAAAGAATGTAGAAATGGAATGAATTACCTGAAACAGCTCAATCACATGAGATTTACTTACATGCCCTATGCTGGGGCTGACTTCAAAGGGAGGTACATTCAGTAATAGGGTACAGAACATGGATTCTTCTTGGTGAATACGATTTATAATTGGGTTGATTTGAGCTAATCAGATAGGAAGGTATTTTCTAAAAAATGTCAATATCATAATGATTTGTCAAAAAAAGTAAATGGCCTGAAGACATAACATGTACCAGGGCTGAAACTATAGATGATGTAGTTTCCCTAGTTTGTGTGTTACATCTGTAATGTTTAAAAACAAGTAAAACTGTCATTTGTGGTGATGCACAAGCTGAGAAATAGGCTGGATATATAAACATTTTTTCTGAGTTTTATACGAGGAAAAAGCCCTGAATACATCATTTAGTGCATGAGATTTAACATGATACTTTTTTATTTTATGTTCAAAATAATTAAAATTCCAGTCATTCAAGTGCTGTAGCATAATTAATTTTGACACGAGGCGTACAGTCCAGACATGGCAGAACGGTTTTGTTTTTTGTGTCATAAAAATCAGATCCTATTAAGATAGATTTGTAGAACAGGTTTTTACAATAATTTACGAAATGCTTAACTTGGTTATGTACTTGGATGATATTTGAATGTATAATATGATATTTCATCAATGATTTTGGTGTTTATTTAAGTCATAAAATCATTGAAACATACTTGTTTGTTTATTTTTACCCATGTCAGTGTGATTTGTAGCCATCAAGGCTTTTTAAACTAAGGTACTCATATCATGAAGAAATATGTTTCCATCTCTCTCACCCACGCCTGCCCTAACTCTGTTTATTCAACCTTTTGATATAATGTTTGACGTTACATTATAGGCTACTAGTGTAAATGAGACAAACCTAGTCATGGCGCACATCATTCTTAGGAATGGAGCCGCCACTAATTAAATTATGTATGTATGTATGGTTTCATCTATCCTATTTCAATTTAATTGAATTAATCCATTGTTTGATATTTTACACTGTGCCCAGAGGCAGGGATGGAAAAAGGGGTTGTTGATATGTGATTACTGGTCATAATATGACAATAACTGATCAATCTTAGGTGACCATTCTATGTTACAGAAGAACAATTGATTAAATTCACAGCTTGATGTCAGAATAACAGATCAAAATATTTAAACGTAATTCAAAACGGTATTTCACTTCTTATCAAATGGTTAGCAAGGAATGGACACCCTGAATTGAACCGGCAATTGCTTTATTTAGGGACACCATGTTTTAAGAATCTTTAACATGCAGGAGATAGGGAAACTGTGAAAATTAGACACCCAGTTACTTAAAAAGTGACCATCTTGGACACCATACTGGCTAAACCCTTGATGGCTAGTAGAAGCCAGATATATTCAAACCGCAAACATAAATTTAAGTTTGAATTTTTTTCCTTTGAAAAATGAATTTTCCTCCAGGTAGTACTGTAGCCAAATAGAGGTATATGGCCCTACTTGACACCTACTGCCCAGTCTGCCCATAGCCGGAGGCCCATTTGGACTGGAACCTTTGGATTGCTTGGCTCTGAGAGGCTGACAGTAATCCAACTATTCCACAAAGGCTCTCAATGTAGTGCATTTCAAATTCAATTAACAGTAAACAATACTCATTATTCTGCAGCAATTATCTTTACTCAAGAACTCTATCCTATCATTCCATTGTTCTATCTATAACCTACAGACTGGAGTAAGTGTTAGAATACATGTAATACAGAACATCTGCTTTTACTATCTGTTTGTTTTTATTGTGTTGGGGAGTTTGTTTTTTCTTCCTTTTTTTTTCTTCCTTTTTTTTTTTTTTTTTTTTTGCTGGGTTTTTTTTATAATTTTTTTCCTTTTAAATACTTGTGTGTTTAAAAATGAGTTCTTTTTTCCTTTCAATATATATCTAAATAATGTACTATTTTATATATATGCCATCTTATGGATTAACCTAAAGCAATCTTCATGTATTTGCTGGGTACAATTGTATCACATCAGTGAAAGCTACATAATTCATACAGAGACAGAAGTGTGTCCCCTGTCACATAAAACCTGTCAATCAATAATTGTTGACCAATAACATTGGCTGATTGTTTGTAAGAGGTGTGTCATTTGGGACGATGGGTGTGTTTTGCTGTGAGAATCAGGTTGGGGTTCTCCCTGTGACTGCATGGCCTACTTCATGTAGTGTGTGTAAATTAGTCAGCGTAAACAGCTGGGTATTGCAGTAATCCAGTAGCTCAAGATTCAGCCAAGATACTGTTCGGGCAGCCAGCCAGTTCCTTCTCTTCGATATTTGAAAACTGCCTGTTACTCACTCAATGCTTCTGCTTGGGTTATAATTTGACACTGCAGGATTCGTTGATAAAGTTTTCCTGTAGAAGTGCCGGGTGGTGTTCAGACTGCCTTACGTAAGGCTGGTTGTAATAACTCTGTGCTGTTACTGTTAACATGTATCCTAGCAGACTTATACTAGTGGCAGTTTTATTGACATCTCGGGAAATGTTTCTGTCTAATATTATATACTCTGACTACTGAAGCAGTGGGATTTTTGTAGATACAATAATGGAATATGGGCATTTATATACATTCATATCTTTATTGATCGGATTCAATTAATCATCATCCCTATGCCTGTGTGATAACTTTTTAGAAAGATATATCTACGATCATTTATTGCTGATAGACTGAGGATGGTTTCATTAACGATGTGTGTGAAAAATTTTATCGGGTCGGAATCCTTGATCAGAATTTGTCAAACAAGTGGAATGTCATCTTGTGGATCTTTAATGTGGATGAGTTCAGCGGATTAACCAAAAGTTTTGTGTACATATTTACACATTCATAAAAGGATGTCTCTTCTACACTGCGATACTTTTCATCTGTCAATTTATAAATGTTAGGAAAGAGTAATTGCATGTATTTAACATTCCCCGAAATTGAAGAACTTCATTGTAAAGTCCTAACGTTTAAAGGAAATTGTCAATTAAAACTGTATATTGCAAAATCACGAAAGGATTTTGTCAATTAGATTGAGATCTCTATTGTGCTATATTCCTAAGAAGTTATAATTCTCAGCAGGATGTAGCTGTTGTTTCAGCTTGGTTACTTATCTTGGTTAGGCTACGGTTGATTTCATGTCACAGTTGTGAGAACTGCACTAATCGGGCAACTTGGAGCCGTCTACCTCACATGTTAGCGGAGACATTTACAGGCTTTGCCTCATTGAAAACGTTTAGGAGTCCAATAACGATGTAGGCACCAAGTAAAGTCCTTCGTTTAAGCATTTATCAAAATCGTGTCAAAATATTTATTTCTTGGGAAAACACGGGAGTTCATGGTTTAACGATTAAGCATATCAGAGATGTAAAAGTGATATTCTGTATTTGATATTCATTTCTTGGTGGGATGAGTAACCAGTCAATCAAATTGTGATTTATGACCATATCATGCCCACTTTTATCACATACATTTGATAAGATATCTGTCAAGTCAATTGCTCTGTACTCAAGAATTAATCCAGTTAATTTGGCTAGGTATATATTATTCCAAGATTATCTAAAGAAAGTGACTGAAGATTAAGTGGATTAATCGCTTGGGAGAGATAACTATGGTTTTGCCTGTAGCTGATATTCTGCTATCTTGTTTCTGGCTTATCTCAGATTAGCATGGATGCTCCAAGTCAGACAGCCTGATTTTGTGATATTGGTGAATTCTAATAAAAGCTTACAGTGTTGCTGTATTGCGCACAATGTAGTTACTCTGCCACGAACTATGATGCAACGTTCTCCAATGTTCTTGAGTTAGGCCATTGTTTGTAGCACCAGATATAGGAATTTTTTTGCGTTTTATTTATGACTTAAGACAAAGAAAAAAAATAACACCTGACTTTGGATTTTTTATTCTGGTTTATTTTCTGTGCCATGTTTTGATGTAAATATTGACATGGCTTACATAAATCCGGAATACCTGTTTAAGGATTAGTTGGATTATCTGCCACTTCACTTTAAAGGTTAACAATATCTAATCTCAACATGGTATTGGAGTATGTTATTACCACTTTTGATGCTGTGGAGCCAAAAACATATACAGCCGAGGTAAGATATATCAATGTGTTTTCAAAATTATATATTCACAATATTTTACTTGCATAGATTGTTGGTTTTTTGTTTCTCTTGGAAGTGCAGACATGTTGTCATTACTTAGTACTGGAGGAACATTAATAAATTACAGCACAGTGAAACATTTCCAATGTCATGCTTGCTTTAGTGTAGTTTGTTATTGTTGGGAATACATTATAGTCATCTAAGTAATGTAAGTTAAGTACCCTTATGCATCAATCAATCAATCAATCAATCAAAAATCCCTAAAGTACAAATGCTCTTGATATATCTTGATTTTATTTAAATCAAAACATTTTTGAATATCATAAAGTAATTTTCAATTTAGTTTGCATATCTTATTTATTGCTTCAATAAAACTGAAAGTATGCATGAGCGTTAATTCTGGGTCAAAGTCTGTACACTGCCTTTTTAAACTCGCAAATACTAGAGGTCAGAGGAAACTAGCTAGACTCAACATCTCAACACTTCACTCTGCCATCATAGTGTGCAGCTGTAGAATTATATCTTATCCTTTACAAAAAGGTGTATTATTTACAGTGTCAAAGTTTTTCTTCTGCAAACTAACCGATTTACCCTCTTGAAAAAAAAAATAATAAAAAAAAAATAAAGATATGCATACATTGAATAGTCAAAATGTTATTTTCTATAAATCTTAATTTTTCAACAGTACACTATATATACCCAGTATCGTTACATGTAAATTGGCAATAAAACACCCTTTACCTGAAGGGGTATGCTCATATAATCAGCGAGCGGCTTACAGTGTAGGCCATACTGATCCAATACGCTGGTAGATATAGAGTTTTTTGTTAGGTATGGCTACCAGAGACGCTCGATTACACCAGCCAATGAAAGTCGCTCTTTCAACGTGCTTTCGGCTTTGATTGTTTGCTTGGTTACAGGGGCAGCACATCCTTAAGCTTCCATTTTACAAACCTGTTTGCTCGCGTGCCCAGGTCAACCAATAGAATTTTGTGTGATTTTTAAGGCTGACTCTGGGTTTCACAGGCATCTGATTGGACAACGTCGTTCTTATGCTTTAGGCCCATACCTAACAAAAAGGTCTATCTATATCTACCAGTGTATTGGATCAGTATGGGCTATATGGAAGCCGATCGCTGGTTAAACGAGCGTACTGAAGGAGGTGGTTGGAGTGCGCTTCTTGTTGCCTTGGTGCTCTCAGGTCTATGAGGCAACATGAAGTTGGTGCTGTTGTATTGCGTCTTGTGATTGTTCTGTGCGGTGTTTGCTTGTTGCCAGTGGCACAGGGAATGTTTTATTTAACTCATTTGACTGGCACGGCTTCATTTGAGTGAGCAGGTGTTTGGAGGGGGCTTTGCGTTGCCTAGGGGCTCTCAGAGCTAAAGGGGAACTAGAAGCCGATCTGTTTGTGGTGTCTGTATTGCGTCCTGTCTTGTCTTTGTTTGTTGCCAGTGGTGTCAAGGGTGGTTTCCTTCACCCATTGGGCTGGCGCGTCACCATATAAGTGAAATACCCTACGATGTTAAACCCCAATCAAACAAGCAAACAATCATGTGAGTGAAATAACAATAAGTATGGTGTAAAGTGCCATTCAATCAAACAAACAAACTATTAATTATGCATTATAAGCCCTCCAGTATAAGCAAACTGACATTTAACACTTACTGTTTATCTGAAACCGAATTGAAATCAGGCACCCTTCATGAGTTCATGTATAATACTATTAAAGAAAAACAAAATGCACTTAAAGTGAGATGAAAAATCTGATAAATTCTGTTCAACATGTAAACTTCTTAATCTGGGTATTTTATCAAGTTATGATGGTATAGTAAAACTAAATTGAGAAACTTGAGGGGTAAGGTGCGTTTTCATGAACGATCTTGTTACCCAGTGTTTAGTGTAAGGAATTTGATGTCTTGTAGATTGAGTTTAAGGTTTCTATATTTATTTTGACAGAACACCTTAAATTTCTTTTTTTCCCGGAAAGTTTATAAATATTTTCCTCCGAATGCTTATAGCTTAGATCTTGTAAGCGATGTAGTTAAAAATAAATAAGTTCAACAACTGCTAACTGCGAAAACAAACTACAGCTCGTTATTGGGCAACAGAGAGAACATTCTATTAAAACAATGGTGAAGGGTCTAATACAGTTCTATGATTATTGAGCGACAGAGGAATAGTGCAGCAGATCCCACCCACTGTATTTTCTGGTGAATAATATACACAGAATTCATGTTGAATACTCCAAAATTCGTTTTCTGGTGAATTATATACACAGAATTCATGTTGAATACTCCAAAATACATTTTCTTGTGTATTATATACACAGAATTCATGTTGAATACTCCAAAATACGTTTTGGGTGAATTATATACACATAATTCATGTTGAATACTCCAAAAAGCAATTCAAATACACACAGAAATTAAATTATATACCCAATACAGAATGCTTTCTCAAAAATGCACATGATTTGTAAGAGAAGGCTAACATAATAAGTTACACATCAATTTCTTCTGGGGTAGGCAGGTCTGGTGCATGTTCTCTGATGAGGAAAGTCACATGTATTAAGTTATTGTTAGAGAACAAAATCTTTCTAATTTATTGAAGAGCCTGTATTAGTAAAACAACAACAACAGATTTGTTTAATTACCTGCTTAGTAATAATTGAGAACTGTAGCGTGCTATATTTGATGTGATACTGTCTTACTTTGGACAATTTTCCAGCATGATAAAACACTTAACTTTTCCTTGTTGTGCTGTTCAGTCTGTTGACAATCAGGTATAGGAGTGAGTTACAAGATGTGGCTCTGGCAATTGCAGGGTGGCTTGTACAAGGTTTCCTCACAGTTTTCTACTGTAACAAGGCAAGGAACAGAGTGAGTTGGACAATATTTCAGCATTTATTATGCTGTCATCAGAACATAGGGACAAATGAGCATCAACCGCATTATTTTACGTATTAAGGCAGTGAAGTGAAGTGTCATATATAAGTGAAAAACCATTGAGTATAATGTTAAACGGTTTTGTTGGTGTTGCTATTTACTATTGGAGTACACCAATGGTTGTATAAGTGAAATGCCTATAAGCCGTCGTGAAAAATCAATCAATTAGTTTACACATTTTTAGTTTAAGGGACAAGGCTCGTGGGAATTGATGACACATCTTAGAGGATGGATTCCCCAATACTTTGATAATCTACCATATCCATAATACAAAATGTGTAGAATTTTTGAGTCACTGGTAGTAATTGCTGTGTTCCGAAGGGAAATCTAACAGTTATTGGCTCGGTGAAATAGACTACAATTAAGATAGACGCACGTGATTATCTTTATTCTTGTTCTCATATGATACATGTATTGGCCCTGCTAGCCAGAAAGTTGGAATCCAGGAGGATGATAGAAAAATTTTCTTTCTCACCATTAAAAATCCATCAGGTATATGAGCAATTCACATGTTGTGGCTCTGGCAATCGCGGGGGTTGTTTTTACGAGGTTTCCCCTTTGTTTACCACCGTAATAAGACTAGTTGCAGTGTGAAGTGGCCAATATAAATAAAATAGACTTGAGTATGAAGTTAAACCCCACTCAAACAACAACAAAAAAAACATTAAAAAAAATAGATTTAAAGTGTATACTAAGTAGATGTACCCATAATGTAATAAGCTGTACAGATATTACAAGGAAATTCAGTCTGCAACATTGTTCACAGTTGTATATGTACACAAAGTTTCCCCCTCTCCCCTTATCTCCCTCCTCCATGGCCCCCATAAAAAAATAAAAAATAAAAAAAAAAAAATGCTGAAATAACACCCACAAAAATGTTGAAATGTTTGTATCTATTGTCATAAGTTAAACAAAAATGTTTGCCAATATAAACATACTGACAAGCCTGTTTATAATCTGTCTGACATTTTAATTATTCCCAAGGCACACAATTTAGTTATGCAAGTCAAAGTTTGTTGTTATTTAACTTAATTCTCAGTTGTACATTTTTTTTGTTTTTGGCACAGAAGATATTAAAGTATTGTTTTCAGTCTGACAATAATTACAGTCTTAATTTCTTGTTTAAGTTGACAAGACCAACAACAACTTAAAAAAAAAAAAAAATACTGATATTAAAATTGACACTTTACGCCTTTTCTATGCATATTAAACACCTTATTGTATGTTAAACAGCAAGGCTCATAATATAAATGTTACAAAAAGTTATCCCTTTTATAAAATTTTTTGTGAATTGAGACTTAGCCAAAATATATAACTTATACACGAAACCTTGAAAGTTCTTATATTTTTATGTAATAACACAAGTGGTTTTTAGGAGAGAAATCCTCTCGGCTTTCCAGCATATTAAATCAAAGAACAATGTGAAAAAGAGAATCTGCCATCAAATTAGTGAGACAAAAAATTTAATACGATGTTTAACCCCAAAACAAACAAGTATGCCCGTATTGAAAACACTAGAATATTCTGGCTCATCAAAACTTAGATACATGTAGTTTCGTAACTATTTTAAGATTACATTTACAATTTTTCCACACCACAAAGCTGTAGTCAAATTTAAGTGTATGAAATTAACCTGATTCTTCAACCCTGTCATATTTATGAGCTAAAGAACATAAAAAAGATTCTAACAAACATTTTTTTTTTTTGACAATCAGAATTCTTATCATCTGTCGCTTTTCTGTTGATAGGTGTCTCCGCAAACTTTGGTAATCGTGACTTACACAGGATATCAACACCTTTGTATTTTTTTAATTGCTCCCACGAAAATCACCCAGTCTCTAACTTAGTGGTCCCTCTTTATAAAACTTTACAACAGACATGATATTAAGATTTGTTTCGGATATATACTGTCTCTAAAGTTGTCAATCTACACAAAGTGATAAAAACTTTAAATTGCCTATCAAATTTTTAGTCCTATGCAATATCCACAGCACATCATTGACATCACAAAGTCAAAATACTGTGGAGTATTTCCTTTGATTGAAATGTAATGATTTACTGCCAGCTAGTGGGGCGATTTGTAATCAACAAGTACAATCTAGCTTTTCAACACAGACTGCATCGTTGGGGTTAACTAATGCTAGAAAAGTTATTCACAGGAAATCAGGTGGCTGATCTACATGTATATTCTAAGCCAATGTTTTTTTTTAATTTAAAAATTTTAAAAATTTGTGTTAATGTGCAAAATGGAACATTTTCTTTAAAATTGAAAAGAAATAGATTTGTAAGTAGCTTTAAAAAGAATTGCATTGATCAGACCCTGTACAACATCATCCAGGTGAATTTGTAGGTCCAGACTGGTTTCATCACTGTCTGACATGCCGTCATATGGCTCAAATATACAAACATATACAGATAACACAGTATAAAATCTTAATCAATCAATCAAACAAACAAACATATCTTTAAATAACATTCCAAAATTTTATTTCAAATTCTGGAATGGCTCACTTTTAGTATTATAAATCTGTGAAATATGATATATTTACTTATTTATCAATGGCTCTATTTCTATCTCTTATAAATTATAAAAAAATTTCTGACTATAACATTTCACAACAAAATTTATACCAAACTAGTTTTAAGATTTAAATGCAGATTTTGAAAATTGTTCTGTTATATATTATATTTATATTCTAGTAAAAGCCTAGGTCAGCATATTAAAAATAGACCTAAGTATAATTTCCTTTATAACCTAGTTTTCTGTTCTTCACAGTCTATCTTTAAGGATGTTGGCAGCTGTGTTTATTTATGTGTTAGACATAGTGGTTGAAGAGAGCTGCAATTACAAATGTCAGTTTTAATGGAAGTTTAAGGACCCTTCAAGGGTGACTGCCTTCTGTATATAAAATACTTACTTCATTTCTCATGTCAGAATTAGTAAAATCTTATTTTTTACTGGAGAGAAATGTCTATGTAATTTGTTAAATAAAACAGAGCAGAAATTATAGCATGTTTGACTTGGAACGTTGGTTGTTTTTAATAACAAAGAAGAGCACTGTATCTCTCTTAAATAAAACTAAATACTAGTACATGTTTGTTTCTAAAACCAATGTATATATGTTTATATAAAATGGTAAATAATAAATAAAAAAGATACATGGGCCGCCCACACTCTTCCAGATTTGTTTTGCTTTGTTAGGCTTTGTGTTGATGCAGTACAAATTAAATATAAATAAAACTTCCTATGCTTAAACCATGTCTATTGCTTTCAATTTTTGTTGCCAATTTAATAAAAAAGTGAATAATATTGTAAATAAAAATTCAAACAGGAGCTCTAAATGTTAGTTTTTTTTAAGATTGAAAGATACAGATTAATTTTTTAAAAAAACCTAGACCAAATATATTCTTGTAGATTATTAAACCCTATGATGTTTGGGATGAGGCAGTACAAATTAAATATACAAAAATAAAACAAATACTTCAACCAAATAGATATACAACTATAGATCTTCTGTTTTCATTTTTTTTTTATTTTTTATTTTTTTTGCCACTTTCATTTTCATTATAATTTGGTTTCTTTAATCGTAAAAAGATTTTGTCTGATAGTTTTTCATTCATAATTAGAATAGCTCCGGTACTACAGTCTACTACATGTAGTTTTATAGTGTTGGTTTGGCATAAAAACAAACTTCACTGATAATGTAGATAAGACCTAAAGTGGTATACTTTCTGTCATTTCCCTTCAATCTTTTTTCCGCTGTTGTCAAAATCTCACTGTGTACACATAGCGAGTGGATTATTACCTAGTTTACCAATCAATACTTTTAACACCTGAGTGCTATCAGCTTAACGAGTGTCTCTCTACCTGTCCAAATAAGCCAGTCAGGTGTGAAATCTATCTAATGATAGGTCCGAGACTAGCAGTAGGGCCTCACAAATTGCCCTGTAAACAACCAAGTAATCAGGCTTATCAATGGAACAGACAGATGCCTGGACAGACGAATTCACCATTTATATGTGATAAATGGTGTAGCATTTCCCTTCTCAAAACACACCCAATGTCATCCATTCACACTGGTATTTAGTTTTCACAGTTCATTTGAAAGCCTATCACCTCAGGATCTACTATTATTGGCCAATTATGTGTACATTTGGTTCTCATGGGACGTCATTTAAAATTATACTTAAAATTGTTAAGAGTCAAGACATTCGCTCACCTTTTGAAGGCTTTCCCATTCACTCTGATGTTTGGCTCATACTTTATTTGAAAGCCTATTGATAATTACTTTCATTTAGCCATTTTGTCAAGGTTTTTAAACTTTTAATATGAATTTAAATTGTACAAGTGCGAAATTCACTTCATCTGTCATGCTTTAGACCTACAGTCTATATTTTCACTAGTTTTGATATCAGTGTGCTAGAAAGTATTTTTAAAAAGACAAGTGCTATGTTTGTCTGTTTAAATATTCTCAAAATCTAGTGGGATTTGAATAGCCGGGTTTATGAAGAGTTTAAGTGGGAATGACTTACCACTTGAGGATTTTCCACTATTTGTACTGTTGAACTGTAAAGAAATTATTTTTACATTTTATTTAAAAGCATTGAATGGAACTAAATACGTACTATGATCAGGTAATTCCTGATCACATTTCAAGTGAGTTATATTGTTAAAATTTACATTTTCAAATATTTACATTTGGTGTTTCCTCTAAACCAAAGTCTAGTTTACAATTTGATTTGAACAATTTTCCACTTTCATGCAAAGTGCAGTGGATTAGTTCCACCGAGGGGGGGGGGGGGGGGGGGGACTAATTGA
>JAVFBW010111472.1:0-16248 GCA_034783835.1 Mopalia ciliata | reverse complement strand
TTTCACTTATATGATGACAGATTGTCCACTTCACACTGTACACAGCCTTATTACGGTGGAAAACCGAGAGGAAACCTCGTAAAACCACCCCCGCGATTGCCGGAGCCACAACATGTGATTCGCTCATATACCTGATCGTCGAAAGGTGGACTTGAACCCGTGAACGGTAAATCGAAGCATGTTCAGTTCAGGAAGCGCACTCGCTACCACTGAGCCACTGCCGCGGGCTGATTAAGCTTAAAAAAGTGTCTTCTTTTGCCCACATGTTATCTTGCTTTTTGTTGGACAATTGAGGAAGTAACCTTTCATGAACGCTATACTACTCAACATTATCATGTGCTGTTAACTTCACGATTATCTTGCATTTCCAACAGTGGTGAGGTCATTTAAGTCAGAGTTTGTAATGCAGATCACAGTTTACTTTGTACGCATTACATCCGTGGTACAAATTTATTTGTTTGTTTGTTTGATTGGTGTTTAACGTCGTACTCAAGGGTATTTCACTTAAATGACAACGGACAAAAATACAGAACATCACAAACAAATCTGCTTTCCGTTACCCTTTAACTCTGAGAACACCAGGGCAACATAAAGCAACCTCTTTTCTCGCCTATTATGATCGACCGAGGGAGTATTCTGCAGGGCCGTGGCCCACCCGCTCCCTCACGGGGCGGTACAAATTTAAATATAATTCTTTCCCATTGTGCTTTTGTTAAAATGGGTATCTCAAGCAATACTTCAACACCTCGTAAAAATCTTAAAAATGAATACAAACCTTTTGTCTTTCTTTGTTTAGTCGTTTGTAAAGTTCTTGCTTTGACGATTCAGTCGTTTGAAGTTTAACCTGTTCAAAAAAATTGTATCAAACTTTAATATTAAAATTTCAACAACTTTGTATAAAACTCTACACTATCAATAACCTGGGACAAAGATTGCTGATAGCTTACGCTAGTATATATTTTATGCTTGGATAAATTTCACCCACCAATTCTTTCGTTTAATGAAAAAGTATTTTTCTTCGTATGCAGAAATCCTTCACAAATATGCAATCCAACAAATGCACAAAAAAACAAAAAAGCGATTACCCACTCTCCTAAAAGTTTGCCCATAACTGGAAGGAGTCTTAACACAAACATCACATTGATGACATGCCCATTGTTTTCTGGAGATATATGGATACCGTTAATTTTGTCCATAATTTAGCATTAAAACAACAGAGAAACATTCAGGACCAGCGATAGTTTATGATCCCTCTGTGGATTGGTTAAATGCTGGATCACATGAAATCACTAGGAAAAATTTTCTGATCTTTTCCATGTTAAAAAATAAGAATTTCTTCTTGTTGTTTTAACCATTTAAAAAATCTACCAAATGACGGTGAATGGGTCTCACCTGGGATGAGTATGTAGAAGGATTAGAAATAATGCTATCCATCAAATCATGAAACTGTGAATGTGTTACTCAGCTTGCTTGTTCCTATCGACATGTTGGGCGTGTTGATCAAAGGTATGAAGTCTGCTCAGCAGGCCAAGCTAGTCCTAACTGACACTCCGTACACTACACATGCCTTCAGAGAAGACTTCATATGTTTGACCATCTCGTCCAATGGATCAATTGGAACAAGCTAGCCGAGTAACACATGTGTAGTTCGATGTTTCGAAAGATAACAGCGTTTCTAATCCCTCTACATACTCATCCCAGGTCTCACTATGACTCTGGGTGTGAGAGCAGCTTTAGCCCAGAAGCATACTGCCTGGTACACAATCTCAACCCATCTCCAACATCTTCATTGTTTGAATGCATTTATTAATAAATATCTTTGACAACAGTGTTTTTTTTTTCTTCCCAATATAACAAAAATACTATCTATTTGCAAATTACCATTATAGATTCTCTGTCTGACATGGATCTCTTCGCTTTCTTCAACAGGTCGTTATTGTCTCGCTTTAACCTTTGAACTTCCCGTAAAAGATCTCCATTTTCTTCAGTCAGGCACTGGAAAATTAAATGTATTTAATAATAATAATTATAACTTTATTTATATTAGGTATACACATTTAGCATAAAGCTAGTCTTCCATATGTCCTAGATTTATTCCCAGTTAAGTAAAGAAACAGTTGATTTATCTGCTGTTCAACTTCAATTCACTATATATTTGATCAATTTAGAGAAATTAGCCTGCCTGCGCCAATGATCAAAACTTTGAACAATTTGCAGTGTTTCACACTGAAACAGCTTTTGTTCAGCTACACGAGACAAGAGTGAGGGGGCTCGAAGTGAACAGTGTATAAATCAGGGTATGGATGAATTTCTTCTGTACATCAAGCATTATCTTGTTGAAAATCTTGCCATTTATTTGTGTTGAAGGTTCCTAGTGAGCTAGACTTAGTGCCTAACAGGTGTCATATCATTTATCCCAAAACAGACTTCATATAATTCAGTATTCAGTCTCACCTCATTTCTTCGAAGTACGTCATTGACTCGGAACGATGTCAGTACGGCTCGAGAACCTGTTTTTGGTCTCACTTCATCTAAATCGAGTTGAGGAAGTGTTGGCTGTGTCTGTAATTGAGGAGCTTTGAGACTGGCTTCATAAAGGGCTTTGTACTTCTTTACCTGCTCCTGTGACCTCATTAACTCCTCTCGTAAACTTTGAAGTCTTTTATCACCTGTAAATGGTATTATTGGATGTTTTATTTAATTCAGGCCTGTGCTGTTCGGAAGAACGGTCAGAATGGGGTTTCCCGATGGTTATGGGGAAACTTAATTTAGGAGGACCTATTTATAGGTTTTCCAAATTGTTTGCAGTCTTCATCTTAATTTGTATTTTACTACTGAATTTGACAAATTTTGTCATCAAATAATCCATAGATTTTGTGTTTTAAAGCGATTTTGCTTTATTTCTCATCAAGACACATTTACGAATTTAACAAATCAGCAAATGTTAGGTTATATCACAAAATTTTAAAGGACCAATTTTGACGTTATGCTGGAAAAGATTACAGCACAGGCCAGTAAGACTGCGGAATAAAAAGTTAGTCCAATGCATTTAAACTGACCACCAGTGTACATGTAGGTATCAAATATGAGGTACAGAAACTACACACATAGATTAATAAATTGGTGTTGAACACTCGATTCTAAGGTATTTCACTTAAACTACCACAGTGTTCTATAACAGACAAAAGTCCTACCAAGACTTCAATGTGGAGTGTTTTGCTTTTTTGGAATATAAATGTTCCTCCAGTGATCAGTAAAAACAGCAAACCCGCTCCCCAAATATAGTCCTTAATCAGAGAGCCATACAAATATGGATTCATTTATATAAAAGTAAAGAGACAGAATTATTATTCTTGAAAGTTAACATACTGCCAATAAGTCAAACTTGTGTGATGGACAGGAGGTTTGTATAAATTTATTCAATAAATCACAAATTTATCTCACCTTTGGCAGATTTCTGTTCCATTAATTTAAGAAGTTTCATCGATTGTTTGTGTGTTGTTGTCCAGTCTTCATTCAGCTGTTGTTTGTGTTGAGTTAGAATTTTTATGTCGGCCAGTTTTTCTCGCACCATTAACTCACTTTGAAGCTTCCGATTCTGGATTTCGACATTCTGTAAAAGCTGTGCTTTCATCTGGTTGGTCAGATCATTTTCACCAGAAAAATCCAGAGCTCTTCTGCATAAAAACCCCAAGAAACTATAGGTTACCCAACAAATGACAGGAGTATTTTTAAAACAGTTTCAGCTATAATATTCAGCTACAAGGACGGGGGAAATCAGTGCACTCTGTAATAAGTGACTGCAATAAAAAATACATTTATTGATTGGTGTTAGAGGCCATACTCAAGGGTATACCATGCACTTTTTAAACAAGTACATGTAGATCTCCTGTATATATATGAACACCAATGATAGCCACACAACCTAACCTAAAATGTGATGTGTTTATTCTCAATCGGAAAATTAATGTTCCCCCATTTTCTCAGCACAAACTGTATACCATGCTTTCAATACACTGCCCTTTAGTAAGTTCAATTGGCCAGCGAGGGCAATAAAGCAGTTGTATTGCCCTGTGAAGTGAAAACAGAACAACAGAATGATGTCATGTGTGAACAGAAGAATACAACTATTAGTCTTGATATTAATATCTCATTTACCCAGGGCCCTCATTAAATCCCCCCCCCCCTCTTTCCCCTGGGAGGACCCTGCAGTATTAAAACATCAAATAAATTGTGATCTAAAGAGAACCACTTTCAAAGTCACTGTGGTTTAATGCCATAATTAAGGTTATTTCACTCATATGACCTGTCCATGGGTAGTGAGAGTCACTTGGGTTTTGGGCCAAACTCAATTCGTAAAATGCCAGAGAGTGCCAAAGGCAACAAAAAGAAGTTGCCAATTAACATGACAATTAACTTTCAGAGCCTATACCTTTCTGTTGTGATTCTTGACAGTTCCGATTTGCTGTCTGATGTTCTATCTGATGATTGAAAGTCAATCTTTAAAATTTCCAATTTCTGCTGAAACTGAAAATTGAAATCATATGAAGATGAGAAATACTGAATGAAAATGCGTAATATCTGAAATATTACTTTAAAACAATTTCTAAAAAATTATTTATTCAGTTTATAATGACCATGGGTATTTGAGTTTTACTTTCAGAAAGCCTGGTAAATAGTTCCTTCCATTTCAATACTTTGAGAAAACTTCTGTTTTCTTTTTTTTTAAAGTACACGACCATTACCATACAAATACTCCATTGGCTGTTTACACCAATATTTTCAACATGTATTTATAAATTTTATAGTTAATATTAATAAAGCTTTTGCTAATTGAAATAAAGCTTTTATTATTATTATTATTATGTACAAAATCTCTTACTGTGATGGAGTGGAGCAGAACATCATCAATCAGATAGGAGATTTCTTTAGATCCCGTCTCGTTTAGTTGGTTTAATTCAGCCAGCAACAGCTCATTGGCACGAGTCACATCATCAGCACACCTCTTCAATGACTGCAAGAAAATGAGGAGAAATTAGAGAAAGAATAGTTATTGTGTTAGCTGATACTATCATATATTATGTACTGTTATATGAAAATGTATTGAGCCCACTTAAAAGTTTTATGTATTAATAATTTGTCTAAGACAGGAAGTCATAATGTCCAATAGAGTTTAATATGTAAACAAAACGTCAAATCTGTCTTATTTCAAAATTTCTGCTAAAATTGTCTTTTTAAACCTACAGTGTATTGGGCTCTTAGCTTATGTATGCCCATGATCTGGCATGATGTAACTCTTGCGTTTCATGCATTGTCACACTCTCCTTAAAATAATAGACAACTTTTGTTAATGTTGAGTATAGATAAATAAACTAGTTTTCATCTGATTAGGAAATTACTTACTTTAGTTTTGGAAAGTTTTCTAAAGTGGAGTGATTTTGTTTGTTTGTTTGTTTGTTTGATTGGTGTTTATCGTCGTACTTAAGGGTATTTCACTTATATGACGACGAACATAAATATAGAATAAAGTGATCATCATTCACAGTTTAACTATTCATCGACACTCATCATAGCTGTGGCATTTGCCATATTGACTGTCAACACGTCCTTAGACAAAATAGAACCTAGCTATCGCCTACTAGCTAATTCGAAAATGTGAAAGAATTCTATTTTTGGTTGGACTCTATGCTACAAACTATTGTCCAGTAATGAAAGGAAATATGCAGCTATTTATATTCGTTGGCCATATAATCAGGGCTGGCAATTTAGGTTTTTTTAACTTTAGGTTTTTTAGGTTTTTTAGAAAAACCTAAACAGAAAAATTTCTTAGGTTTTTAGGTTTTTTAAAAAATTTCATTAAACAAACTGAAAACAATAATTAGGCTTTACAAATCCAATTTATAAGAAACTGCTTAGTATACATGTAGTTTCCCATAACTTGTTAATGCAGTAATGATAATAGTAATACAATTTATTTACAATTTATCAGCGACACTGATGAAAATGATGACAATTGAGTTATTATTTAAGTTAACATTTTATGCCGATTTGCAACTCTAATGATAGTGGTACTACTACTGTGTACGCTAGGCATGGCAATTGTGCAGGTAATTTTGTTTAAAAGTTTGAATTCTGTTTTAAATTTGTTTCCAATCAAACATGATCAGTGATTCAGTAGATTATATTTTTTTTTGTTTACCACTGTATGTAAGTATTGTTGTATATTGTATTGAATTGAGTTACTTCAAGTTTACCCAGTAGTTTTGTTGATTGCAATAAGCCAACAGCCTAATTATAAGCTAGCAGTAATCGAGACAAGTTTAAAACAAAAACAAAAACATTAGGGCCTAAATACTGGGCCCTTTGACCGGGGAACAACAACAATTAATTTAGAAAAATACTGTTGATCAAAGTTAGTGCGTGAAAGAGCATAAAAAACACCTAAAAATCCTTTTAAACCTAAAAACATTTCTAAAATACCTGAGGTGTTTCTCCAGCCCTGCATATAAGTTCTTATTGATATGACAAGAAGAATAATTGTGAACTATATGCCATTTCTGACACTCCCCCCCCCCTAAAAAAATAAAATAATAATAACAAAAAATCATGGCCCCAGATTACAAATGTCAAAAAATAATAATAATAATAAACAGAATCGCATACATCCTAAACGTTAGAATTTATTACCGGTAACTCAAATAATTCCAACCAATTCTAGCTAATCCCCCGCCCCTTTTTGTTTTCTCTAGCCAATAAAAAAATAAAATAAAAATAAAAATGTTGAAACAGACATAACTTCAAGCTTCATTAAGAAATAAATAGAAAATAGGAAAACGTAAATACAATAATTCCTCGCCTGAACCAATATAGATAAAAACTTTATATATAGGCCTATCGGTATTGTTAATAAATATTTTAATAATATTAATAAAAGGGATTCTTAAAACGAAAACAAGTATTATTATCAACCTAAATACGTGTAAATATCAATCTTACTTTTGATTTTTCTTCAGCTGCCATCGTTATAAACGGTCTGTATTGTTTATCACACACGGGCTCTACATCTATCTCGACCAGCTGATTGCATGTTAATCTGTTGACTGTTTGTTGACAAGGCCACGAGTTCGGCGAAACCGATAAAGGGAGATAACTCTTCGTAATACGGAACAGGGGAGGCAAATCTTCCCAAACATTGGCAGCCTTTCAGAAACAGAGCCTAAATGATTACTTTCCTGGTTAACGGATTTTTAAGGAGGAGCCATCAATTCGTTTGAATTTCTTTTCTAAATTATATTGACATCAAAGTCACATTATATAACCTACGATTATGAAAACACTTCAAACAAAACACTTCCACAAATAAACTAACAAAACAACATGTTAACAGAATATTTTTTTATATTTAAAAATGATAAAGTTATATGATGCTGATGTGCAGTTTTTTCCCCATAAGATGTTTGACATAACGAACAGTATTTTTCAACCTAAATAAAAAAATACAAATGATTTTTTTCTTTTTTGTTAAATATTAACGCCATATCTGCCGTAACATATTAAAAAACACACAACAAAAAAAAATCTTAAATTTGAAAAGGATGGACATGCTATAAATACAACCTAGGAAATACAAAAAAAAAAACAAAAAAACTGTTATTCATTGCATTCAGACGGCAGTGTTGAATGTTACTTTCAATCCACAACAAACCGTCATGTTAAGTATGGTGAATAACTCCATTGATTTTGACCTGAGCTTGGTCATAGTGGCTTAACCTAGCACTGAAAGAACTTTCACCTTCCAATGAAGCCAAACACTTTACAATTTGTGGTTGTGTAGGTAAGCCTTCCACATAAGCATAACTAGGCCTATGAGGTAATCGTTAAACTTACATCAATCCACATTCATAAATTGAATAATTACTTAATAATTTTTAAAATATCACAATAAATTCATGAACTAGAATAAAATAAAAAAAATAGTTAATACTAAATGGGCTTTGACAAAACCTTGAATATTATAAGACAACTTACTGTTAAACCACCCCAGACAAGTCACATGAAACCAGACTGTCACATCACCCCAGACAGTCACATGAAACCTGACAGTCACATCACACCAGACTGTCACATCACCCCAGAGTGTAACATTACCCCAGAGTGTCACATCATCCCAGACTGTCACATCACACCAGACTGTCACATCATCCTGGACTGTCACATCACCCCACACTGTCACATCACACCAAACTATCACATCGCACCAGACTGTCACATCACACAGACTGTTACAGCACACCAGACAGTCACATCACCCCAGACTGTCACACCAGGCCAGACTGTCACATCACACCAGACTCACATCACCCCCAGACTGTCACATCACCCAAGACTGTCACATCACACCAAACTGTCACATCACACCAGACTGTCACATAACCCGAGACTGCCACATCACACCAGACAGTCACGTCAGGCCGGACTGTCACATCACACCAGAGTCACACCATACCAGACTGTAACATGGCACCCGACTGCCACATCACACAAGACCGTCACATGGCACCCCACTGCCACATCACACCAGACTGTCACATCACCCCAGACTGTCAGATCACCCCAGACTGGCACATCACACCAGACTGTCACATTACACCAGACTGTCACATAACCCGAGACTGCCACATCACACCAGACTGTCACATCACACCAGACAGTCACATCACCCAACACTGTTACATCACACAACTTTCAAGACTGTCACATCACACCAGACAGTCACATGGCACCAGACTGTCACATCACACCAGACAGTCCCATGACCCAACACTGTTACATCACACAACTTTCAAGCCTTCACATCACACCAGGCAGTCACATAACACCAGACTGTCACATCACACCAGACTACCACATGGCACCAGACTGTCACATCACATCAGCCACATCACACCATACAGTCACATGAAACCAGACCCTCACATCACACCAGACTGTCACATCACACCAGATTGCCACATCACCTCAGACTGTCACGTAACACCAGACTGTCACATCACACCAGACTGCCACATGGCACCAGACTGTCACATCACATCAGCCACATCACACCAGACTGTCACATCAAACCAGACTCTCACATCACACCAGACTGTCACATAACACCAGATTGTCACATCACCTCAGACTGTCACATGACACCAGACTGTCACATGACACCAGACTGTCATATCACACCAGGCAGTCACATCATCCAACACTGTTACATCACACAACTTTCAAGACTGTCACACACACCAGACGGTCACATAACAGCATATTGTCACATCACCTCAGACTGTCACATCACACCAGACTGCCACAACACAACAGACAATCACATCACCCCACAGTCACATCACAGCAGACTGTCACATCACACCAGATTGCCACATCATCTCAGACTGTCACATCACACCAGACTGTCACATCACACCAGATTGTCACATCACCTCAGACTGTCACATCACACCAGATTGTCACATCACCTCAGACTGTCACATCACACCAGACTGTCACATCACACCAGTCAGTCACATCACCCAACACTGTTACATCACACAACTTTCAAGACTGTCACATCACACCAGACAGTCACATCATCCAACACTGTTACATCATACAACTTTCAAGACTGTAACATCACACCAGACAGTCACATAACACCATATTGTCACATCACCTCAGACTGTCACATCACACCAATGTCACATCACACCAGACTGCCACATCACAACAGACAGTCACATCACCCCACACTGTCACATCACACCAGACTGTCACATCACACCAGACAGTCACATCACCCCACACTGTCACAGCACATCAGACTGTCACATCACACGAGACAACATCATAGACTAGCATCAAAGTGACTGTTCCACACAGCCAGCAATATTGCCCCAGGCAGTTACATAAGTACAGCCTAGTATTACCCCAGATAATGAGATCAAGTATGATAGCACTCATACAGTGACATTACTCCCACTGTGACATTCATCCATAATATCCCATCACCCCAGACTGTGACATTACCCCAGATCAGCTGTATTTATCCCAGAGTGAAGTTATTCTAGACAGGTCTTCATTACTCACTGCTATCACACAGTTGTACATTATGATATGATACATTATAGACTCGATATAAAATTCTCTTTCTAAAAGACACAAAAATCATTAAAATGATAGAAATGTGACAACACACTAGCCAGTGACATCACACATCACACTAGCTTATGACATCACACTAGCCTATGACACCATTACAGTCTATGACATCACACTAGCCTAAGCCATCAAACTAGCCTGTGACATCACACTAGCCTGTGACATCACACTAGCCTATGACATCACACTAACCTGTGACATCAAACTGGCCTGTGACATCACACTGGCCTGTGACATCACACTAGGCTGTGACATCATTACAGCCTATAACATCACACTCATGGTTGCAATATGTAATGTATGTATACAATTCATATCACACTGGAATTCTAGCTCTAAAACCACCATATACATTTTGTAACAGCTGCCAAAAGAACATGCCAATATCATGACACAGTATAAAACATTAATTAACTATCATCTGAGTGAATCAGAAAGTCCCAGAGCTTTAAGGTTATAATTGTAGAAGTCTGGTTAAAACGTTGTGAGAATTATGTAACAGCTGTAAAAAAAAAATATGCCAATATTGTGACACTGTATTTCACATTAATATCATCTGAGGGAATCATAAAGTCCCAAAGTTTTAAGGTTATAATTGTAGAAGTCTGGTAAAAACGCTGTGAGAATTATGTAACAGCTGATAAAAAAAACCCTGCCAATATTGTGACGCTGTATTACACATAAATATCATCTGAGGGAATCAGAAAGTCCCAGAGTTTTAAGGTTATAATTGTAGAAGTCTGGTAACGAGGCAGTGAGTACTATGGGCTGTGATTTCTTCGTGGGAATTCCATGGAGCTCTAGGCTGTGTCTGTGAACATGGAGGGGTAAACTAGATGTCTGATCTTCTTGGAGTTGGAACCGTTCTAAAATCTTTTTAGAAAGAATCTGAAATAGGGAAGTGATAAAGCTTCACTCAGTTATTGTGGTACAAAGAAAGGGGTGAATTTAATATTAATCACTGCTTTTCCTTGTTTGTCTAGTATTTATAGGATGAGCTAAAGAACATTTATCATGATTTAAGCAATACCAAACTTAGTCAATTAAAAGGTTTTCACCATACTTAACACCATACTTAAGGTCATTTCACTCCCATGACTCTGACTGCATGCTTGCTCAATGAGTGAAGGAAACCACCAATCAACAACACTGATAAAACAAACATAGACAAGAAAGGACAGGACAAAATCAGGACACTTACAGGAATAAAAACAAGAACATCACACACAGATCAGATTTCGCTTTTTCCACTATTTCTGCCTTATACCTCAGAATTATGTATTTTAATATGTATTTTTGTGTAGTATTTCACATGTTTGGTCATATTTGTTTACTACTCATAAACTATATGTACAAAATTCTCCCAAATGGCACAAGGTAAGCAGGTCAGGGAAGTGTGATTTTAAATCTCCAAACAGGATTGAGCATCCTCTGCCTACCTGAGGTGATGGCAATGCCACATGGGGTTCTACATGAGCTGGTACTCCTAACACAGAGCCTACTCTAGGAGAGTAGATATGATCACCGAGCGCAGTACACAGTCTCTGGGTACAGTACCATTCTAATACATCCCATTTGTCTATGTTTAAAAAAATAAATAATACAAACAGTCATAAATTAAGAAACCAATCCAAACGATATTGACACATAAACCTTCCATTTGTTTTTATTTTAATTCACCTAGAAAATGATCTTAAATGTTGCAGATAAATCATGTAATATTAAATTCTAACAATCAGTACTTCTGAATATCGAAATGTGTCTTTAAATTATTTGATTCTGTGACTCACTAATATACCTGATGGTGAACAGGCAGACTTGATCCGGTAAATGGTAAATTAGAGTAGGATTAGTAGGCGCACACAAAACCACCAAGCCACGGCTGGGGCCCAGAGCAAGATGAAGCCAATCTTAGGTGGCCCACAGTTGTGTGTTTTGTGATTGTTATATCTCGTTACTCTTGACATCAAAACAATGATTTCTCCCCCCATTGTGCTGGTTTTCTATCATATGTTTGTTTGTTTGATTGTGATTTTACTTTGTACCTTTCTGCTATAAGAGTGAAATAAACATAGGTAAAACTCCTCCTATACAAACAATACATTCCAAAACAACATTTACATTGTATTTTTACCTGGATATTCATAGCGAGTAATCCTTATTTCATTTGACATAACACGCATCACCACGTTTTTTTTACTGTTGGTCCATGTAACCAGCAATATAAATGAAATATCCTTTAGCCCGGCCTAATATACCAATCATTCAATTTATGCATGTACAAAAACAAAATAAAATAGCTTAACACAACAAAGCTCACCTTTAGTTGGTTTGATGTCAAATAAGGTACAATTTAACTCCTGATTTATACAGACTGTCCTGGATTGTACCATCAATCTCATTATTTCATTTTTCTTCGCAAGATTTTTAGAAAACTCATCAGCTGGGATAGTCTGTGGACAATGAATTCATCAGGTTGATATACAATATAAAAGAAATCAAATACTTTTTAATTGTTCTTATATTTGTCTAAAATTTATCTAATAGTTGGCCAAATCAAACGAGCTGGTAAGATTGTCACTGATGACAAGGAACTCTCACAGACACTGAATGATGAATATGAATGAATATTTTAAAAATTAAAATGAATTTTTGAGGAAGAAATAAATCTTTGTTTCAGGATAATAATGCTTTTAAAGTTACTTAATCAAATATGATATATCACTAGAAAAAACGGTGTAAATTAACATTGGTTATGTTCTCACCAAAGTGTGACCGTCTATAGTCAGCTGTTTACATCTTACTTCCTCTTGTGTTTCTTCAAGTCCTGATGGTGTGCCTACTGTTAAAACCCTAGTAAACCAATTACAGTCAATGATTGATTGATTGATTGATTAGTGTTTTACGCCACATAATTACAATCAAAGACAAGGTATTTTGAATGAATGCCTTTCTCTCCTCTGACTCAATGTAATAGACATAAACCAATTCTAGGATACAAGGTGTGTAAATTCGCAATACAAGATACAGTAAATGAAATGGTTGGTTTTTAATGTATTGAAAACAAAAAAAACTGAATGTTTCTGGGATTATTATTATGCAAATCACCCAATATTAGGTTTGTTTACTTTATTAAATATAAAAACCTAGTAAAACATTTCCAATAAAAGACAGGGTAGGTGTGCTTTTTGGCTTTAAATGTAAAAAACCTAAAGACGTAAAAAAAATAAAATACTGTTTGTTTCTGGGATAATTATTATCCAAAATTTCCATTAGGGTTGTTTATTTTATATTACTCATTATCCCATTTAAGGACACATGGTTTTGTGTGTTTTTTTCAATACAGGGTATTTCACTTAAATGATGACAGATTGTCCACATGGTTCCTATATACAATGGAAAACCAAAAGGAAATCTCTTAGCAACCACCCCCTGCAAGTGCTGAAACCTAATCAAATGACTCTCTCATAAACCTGATTCAAACCCATTAACAATTTACCTGTTATTATTCTATAATTAATAAAGGCCAGGTATTTTTAGTATTCAAAAGAATCAGAAATATGTATCTAAGTTCAGTCTACCTATATGTTTGACAGCAGAGTTTTTGACTTCGAGTTGTTTCCATAAACTGTCTCAACTTTTTTCTTGATGCCTCTGTTTTTGTCATCACAACAATCCCACTGTACAACCTGCAAAGGTAATCAGTATATCTTAAATTTTGTATTAGTGGGGGTTATAGTTACAAAAGCATGTAAGTTTCAGGACACAATGTGAAATGATAGTTCTGGACTAAACTTAGCACAATAATAGAGATAATTTCTTCGTTCTGTTTCAACCCATGGTGCAGGCTGGAAATTGATCAGCTGTTATTTTTCAAAGCATAAATCTGATATTTTTCTATTTTTTTTATAGAGACACTACACACAATAAACAGTATTTAACCTACATGCAACATTTCTTTTCTGGCAGTTTTATTTATTCATTTTTTTTGCAAAGGGAGATAACTTAAAATGTGTTAACTCACAATAGCAGACCTAAACTTATTGGCATAAACTTAATCTGGATACAAATGTTTTAATCACAGTAGTTTCTCAAACTCCTTAGAGCAAACGAATTAAGAAATGCCTTTTGTGATGCTGTTTAGCACTGGTAAATATGTCGAATTTCAACATCAACTTTCACACATATAAACTAATGATGAATTTTTTTCTGATTTCAAACTGCGAATTAACTAAGAAATACTTGAACTAGTAAAATTTTACCTCAGCAAATTATATCTACACCATGTGCAAACATCATTAATAAATTCAGCCATAACATTTTTTAAAATATAATTGTATTAAAAACTATTAACCACGTTAGTAGTATTAATCAAAGCATAAAATTCTAGTCATTTTTACAGAGGCCAATTTTCTTTGAGGATTTGTTAGTTTAAGTTATATGCAATATTTTAGTTTAGTTCACTAACATCATAATGAAAACCACCCTTGAAGCAACTGGCAAAAAATAATGACAATACAGGACTACCACAGGACACATCATAAAGACATTGCAAAGAGATAAGTTTTGTGGTTACCCAAAAGCTCACAGAACATCTGGCCAACAAGAAGTCATTGTGTGAAAGAAAGTGCTTTCAGCAAATACTTAAAGTAAAATAAAAAGTAAAAGGGCAAGCACCCGACACAAAACAGGGTTGCAACAAGGCAATGTTTACAAAACAGAATTGTATTGCTCCTGAATCTTCCAGAAAGCACCTGCATCTAACTTCTGGAGTGTTTTATGAGGATCTGTCTAAAACCTCACCTACTGAGTGGCATTCCTATCTCCAGGTGAGTTGAGTGTACATGTTCCTGAAGGTCTGGTATGATATCAGCTAAGGCTAACGAGGTCTCCACAGGTGTGAGAGGGGCATGTGTGTACTTTAGGTTCTGATCCTCATCAGATTCCTCATTTGATTCCTTGTCTTCCCCCGGACATGATACAGGCAACTCACCTGAGCTGTCAGCATCCAGGTAAACTGTCGACAGTACTGGGTCCTCTTTTTTGGGACCTACATGTAATAAAGTCAGTTCAATGAATACAAAAATAACTAGACATATTTTTCAAAAGCAGTTTACAGCGTCAAAATTACAAGTGGAGATAATTTCATGTTTTAAGAGTTGGTTTTACGGTCATTTTTACCCTGGTTTTATTCAACAAAATTAATTATGTCCGGAAGTCATTCAAATATAAGTATAAATGAGGTTAAATGTCGTTATTAAGTCCACTTTTCTCTCCGACTGCCTTGCTTAAATAGGGTGGGAAATTTAGGAGAATACATTGTAAAAACCAACCCCATGATTGCCCTAGTCATCATCAGATACGTTACTCCTTCATACCTGAGGCCGTACTCAAACCTGTGAGAGGTACACTGAAGGGAGATCAGTAGTCCGACTTGCTAACCACTGAAACACGCCCTCAGCCCTATGTAAGGAAGTAAAATAGGCAACATTGCATATGACATGCACAAGGTAGGAAATCACTGTTTAATATTTCTTTGTTTGATTGGGGTTAAACGTCGTACTCAACAGTATTTCACTTATATGATGATGGATCATTATCAATTTCACATTGTCCCTTGCTTAAATAGGACGGAAACCTTAGCGGAAACCTCTTAAAAAACACCCCCGTTATTGCAGGAGCCAAATCTTGTGAATCACTCATATACCTGATGGTCGACAGGCAGACTTGATCCTGTTTAAGTTACATCAAGTGGGCTTGTTTGTTTGGTGGTTAGTTAGTTGGGGGTTTAACATCGTACAAAAAAGTTTTTACTTATATGAAGAAGATTTGTCCCCTTCATCTTGCATTATTACAGTGGAAAACCAAGAGGAAACCTTGTAAAAGCCACCCTCGCAATTGCTGGAGCCACATCTTTTGAGTCATATATCTGATGGTTGACAGACAGACTCAATCTTGTGAACGGTACATCTAAGAAGGAGTTGACTGTTTACTCTTTACACTTAAGTCTTTACCTCAGGTAGGGAAATTTCCATTTTGTATTGGATT
>JAVFBW010111461.1:0-16248 GCA_034783835.1 Mopalia ciliata | reverse complement strand
AAGACATTGTGAGTAAACACACATAATGTTGCTTAATATTCCGCTTAAACCATGTGCAATTCTTGTCAAACTTTCTCAATAGCTTCAATCGGCCGTGGCTCAGTGGTAGCAAGTGTGCTTCTGAACTGAACATGCTTCGATTTACCGTTCATGGGTTCAAGTCCGCCTTTCGACCATCAAGGTATATGAGTGTCACATGTTGTGTCTCCGGCAATCGCGGAGGTGGTTTTTACGAGGTTTTCGTCCGGTTTTCCACCGTGATTAGCTGTATACAGTGTGAAGTGGACAACTCGTCGTCATATAAGTGAAATACCCTTCAGTAGGACGTTAAACACCAATCAAACAAACAAACATATATATTACTTGCTATACTGCAATCTGATTGATTGTCTGATTTCATTTGAACTCAATACTTCTTGTCCTACCTGGTCAGTGGCTTCATCTTTAAATTCAGTTAAGTTTTATAGTGAACATTATTGGTACATACTTTGGTACCATGCCAGATCCTGGGTTTCTCAGATCTTGAAGGTTAATTTAGGTTGGTGTATCAGTTGACTGGACCGCCTCTTGTCTGTCCTGGATTGACTATATGTGTTCGGTCTCCTGAGTAATGATGATTGTTAGTAAGTTCAGGTGTCCTGTCAGGTGTCCTTGGAATTGAAAGTAGTTGGTATGATGGAGGTATCGGGCAAGCTGTGTAAGGTACTGAAGATTTTTGGTGTGTTACGGTCAAGGGTTATTAGATGATGTGACACCATGTTGAGAGTTTATCTCTTACCCGGTGTTAGCAATTTAATCTGGTGTTAGCGGCTAATACTCTTTCGAGCAACTGTCACTAGATGTTTTAGGTGTGGAAGGTTTATGTAGTTTGAGTTATCTTCACCTATTTTGCTGACAAAAAGTATAAGGACAAATGTAAACACCATTCATATGGTATGGATTAACATTTTAAACCATGTGTTATAGTATTTTTACTTAATTTTGCTTGATAAGATTGAGAAAAAAAACTATCGTAATTTTCTTCACGAACACAATTGCTTCAAGGCAGTAACTTTCGAATTGGACGTATAACACGAATCAGCCATGTTTGAAAATATATCTAATGGCAATAGATACTATATGAAAGAGGGGTTCAGTAATAATTGTTTTGTGATATTGTAAAAAGCTGTAGTTCTATTAAGCTTACTAACACGTCACATCTGTTTTTATTTTATTTTTCCCTTCCCACAATCCCTTGCGCACCTGGATTTAAAGAAAGTAAGCATATTTGTTTTTTTTGAGTTGCGTTTTTCTGTACACCACCTGCATGCCTCAGATATTTCGCTTCTGTTCCTGATAGAATTTTTGTTTATTATTTTTAGTTGCCATGCAATAAGCTTATCTTAATGTTAGTAGAAGCTTTTGTTATTATTTTTGTATGGAATGTGATAGATTTTAACTTTGTTTATTAAAAGTGAACCAGTTTAATTTTGTTAATGTAAGATAAAACTGTTGTCTGTCTGCATTAAATATATGTACTCTATTGTTTTTTCCTGAACTTATTTTTTGATTATGTTCATGATTCAACATGCTGCTTCTAATGTGTGAAAAGACAGTTTCATTAAACTGCGCTTGTATCTTGTATTGTTAAACCTTCAATAATATATAGGGAAGGTTTCGATGGGGCTATCTGTTGTATTAATCCTCTTGTACATCACTTGACCTACAAACATTCAAACGCTTGGTCTCTGTGATATGCTCATCTCCATTCTAACAAAATATAAAAATGGAGATTTTTTTACAATCAGAACTGGTGATTTAATTAGTTCTGGTTCGTTAATTGAAATGATACCTTGGCAAAGGAACTTCTAAATGTTAAATTGAAGTTCAATACTATTTCTCAAATTTCCTCCCCCGTGTTCGAGGATGCGCTTAAAGATTTCTAGGCACCACAGCAATTTATTAAATCTTGCCTTCCATATACGACTCCAGAAAGTTTCTTGCAGATTTGTGTGTTGGTGTAACTGATATTTGACCTTTCTTTCTATTTAATATCCTGTTGTCATATAAGTGAAATACCCTTTGAGTACGATGTTAAACCCCAATCTAACAATCTTTTTAATGTCTCTAAATCGCTCTTGGTAAACTCAAAGAGAGACAACACTGATTATATTTCCACAAAGTTCTGTCCTAGGTTTTGTCATGCTTACCCTGTTTGTTTCAGCCATCAGACATAGATCTTTCAGCAAAGTTTTCTTTAGCTCTGTCAGTTCAGATCTTTAGAAATAGAAAGTTAGAAATTTCAGCTTCTGAAAAACATATGAAAAATACCAACCAAGCAGACCATACAACATGTCCTGGACACAGATAATTTATTTCACATGTAGTTAGACACTTGTCATTTTCATACATTTATTGGCATGTTTTGGTTAAAATATTTTGTATAAATTGTTGTTGTAGTATATAGTAAAGGGGTTGCTTTTGCTACAAAATGGCACCTATTGGTTGAAAATGTATTCTTTTTTTTGCAGAAGTTACATGTAGAGAACAATCTGATATTAGTGAATAACCATTTTGTTGCCATGTTAGCGTTCATGTCGCATGTTTGGTGAAGCAGCTGAATTTGCAAGATTTTGTTCACATTATTTATATTCTGAAAAGTTTGATGAGTGTTTTTAATTTTGTCAAATGCTAGTGGCTTTAAAAAGAACTTGTGCATTGGGGTGTATGTCTCTATTTATTAATACTGTTAACTTCATTTTTCTGTATACTTTTTTTTGTGTGAATTTTAGATATTTCATCTTATGTATTTCCAAACATTGGGGAAAATAATAAAAAATAAAAAAAAATTGAATTGGTGTAAATGTAACGACAGATAAGGCAAGTTAAGCAATGAAGTTTGTTACTCAATAGTTGCAAACAAATTATTATTCCAGAATACAAGGCTTAGCGAATGAAGGAAATTAAAATCACCATTTTTAAGATTTCTTACGAATTACCATAAAATTTTTCATGTAATTTATCAGTTTCTAAATCTGAGATTTTTTGCATTTAAATATAGTCTTCATGTAAATTACAGTACTAATTATAGTTTTATAATTTGAATATAACTGGCAACTCTCTAACTTGACAATAACATCTGTTTTAATTGTTTCTCCAGATCGGCGAGTGGAAGAGTTTCTTGCCGCAGTACCAGTGTGACGCCTAAAATTCCAACGAAAACAAGCACCTTAAATTCCTCCGATCTTCAGAACAGTACAGCCTCTAGTGGTTCACATATCCTAGACACAACCCCTGATACTCCTAAGATCGCGACCAGAGTGGAAACAGCTGACGTTCACAGTGATAGTTCTATGTCTGGTAGCCGTTCTCTGGGATCACCAAAATTTGAATCTAGTCGGCGCTCAGAGGGAACAGCCGAGGACCGAGTTCCAGCCACCCCAGAGAGCATTGAGGAACTGGAAATAGACCAGGACAAGTCAACAAAAAGAGGTGCAGCTTATCATTTTGTTTCTTCTCCTTCCATTGATTCAGATTCTATCACTGTTAAACCTGTTGATGTTAATACTTCTGATCAGGTTAAAATGTCAGCCAATCAAAATGCAAATGACAATGATGTCTCCAAACAAAACGACTTGCCATCCGAACCCGATTCTATTTCCCAACCCCAAACCCAAACAGACATACAGCATGTAGAAAATGGGGAAGGGGCACCAGAAAATGGGGTGGGTTCTGGGGGAGACTATGTTGATCATGGCAGGCTTGTCAAATCTTTCTCAAAGGATTCCGCTTCCATTTATTATGAAAATGTTGATAATTTACAAAACGATAATATTTGTCCAGAAAGTAAAGATTATGATGAGTTAGTAGAATTAGAAATGGTTTCAGAGGAAGAATTGAGAGCCGAAATGAATAAGGCTGCAGCATTAGGTACAGCGCTTAGCACTGAGGACTCAAAAGTGGAGTTAACAGAAAAAATTCACGAAGGGCTGGGCATTAAGCCTGACATTTCTTTGAGTAAAATTAGTGACGATGATGTATATGTCAATGTAATTGCAGTCAGTTCTGTAGATAATGATTATGTTAGTTTAAGCACTGATGAAGAAAAAGGATCAGGTGCTGCAGAAATTATTGAATCTTGCAGCTCCAAATCTGGTAGCGAGGGTGACCGAATCAACGAGAACAAGATGAATAATGTGAATAAGTTAGGGGTGGGGTCAGAAGCCTCGGGGTTTGAAAATGATGATTTAAATGAAGATATTACTTATGTTCTTCACCGACGGCATTTAGAACCCAATAATGGCTGTATATCTGAAACAGCCCTCATTAAAGGGGACTCTTTACCCAGAAGGAGAGATAAGAGTCCATCACTGGGCAGAGAGGATAAACGGCATTCAAGAAGGTCAAGGTCGCCAAGAAGCCGTTCACCATCCGATAGATCCCCGTCTGGACACAGAAAATGTGAAATCGTTCACCCTGGTAAACTTCCACCAAAAAATAGCTATTCCTCTGTAGATGATAGCACTAGCCCATCTTTTGAAAAAGAAATACTTGAGCACATTCGCAAAAAGCAGTCCGACCAAGCAGAAGGTGCAAATGTCTGCAAAACTCAGGAACACCCGCACACTATAGTAGCTCCTCTGCCACAAGTTGAGGTAGCCGTGTCAGATAGCCTCCTTCAAAATCATCCCAAAACTGATGCAAATGGGAATAAGATAAATCAGGCATCCTCCCCACTGTCCAATACTGAGGAGAATTCAAATATTGTTGAAGCTATAAATAAAGTTGAAGTTTGGAAACCAGAATCCTCTGCTAGTCGAGAGGGTCTTTTTATTGACACAAGTGTGCCTGCAATTGATAACCTTGATGATCTTTCTCCAGCTGCCATTCTGCTGGCTGAAGATGAAGATGCCTATGCAAATCAGTTCGAAAGAAAACCTGTTGCCTTCTCAACCTTCAAACCAGAAGAGGCATCTGATGTCTCTCAGGCTGCTGGCTGTAACCTCGACTCCATCCCCTTTATGGATGATGATTCAAAAGCAGATGAACGCCAAGTTGCTGAAGCCATTGTCCAACAAGTATTTGCAATGGTTGCTAAGCAACTATCAACAATTTCGGAAGAGTCAGACAGTAGCAGTGTCAGTGAAGCACCATTGGCTAAAGAGGACTCTGTTGAGGACCAATCATATAAACTTACAACATTAGACATTCTGCCAAAGCGAGATAGTAGTCATAGCGTGTCGAGTGATGCAACACTTCACGTTGATCTAGCTGGTAAACGAGGCAGTATTCAGAGTGATCTAAGCTCTCCATCAAGGAAGCTTTCACTTTACGATGATGATTCTAGTCTAGCGGAAAGTCAGGGTTATGAAGAGAACTTTGATGCTCGTGATATGTTGGAGAGTTTAGAACATATCAACGAAATCTCAGAAATGAACCGTGATTTTGAAACCAGTATTAAACTAGCAACTTCTTCCAGTTTCACATCTGATACTTTTAGTGATGATCATGGTGGCAGAGCCTCCAGGACATCTGATAGAGTTCTGCCTCTAAGTCCTCAGCAGCCTCATCCACCAGCAAGAACTGTTCCATCCTCGTCTTCTGCAGAAGACTTTCCCATACCTGTGGAAAATGATATTCAGGATGGTGGTTTAGAAAGCGACTCCTCTAGCAGTTCAGACACTCCAGGGTTTCGACGGGGCCCCCGAATCAGCATAGACCCTTTGGAGCAGCTCGAGAGATTAGCTGTTTCTGGAGTAGACCATTTCAGTGAGGAGAGTGATACAGAGCGAGATGTCAGAATTGTTAGAAATGGACACATTGAGTCTAGTTCTGAGAGTGATAGTTTCCCACCGCCACCTCCAACTAATCCACCTCCATCTGACACATCATTCCCACCTCCCCCGGCAGAATTTTTGCAAGCATCCCCATCATTTGAACAGGGTCCATTAGAAACTATGGAAATGACTGACAGTGGTGATGAGAGTGACACAGAAAGTGAAGGCTCGGTGGATCTAGAAAAGGTCCTAGAACTGGAGGGCATTTCCCATCAACAAGACCCACACAACATCCGCAGAAATCACCGGCACCCAGATAATTTGTACATAGGCTCACCAGAAGCTGACAATGCTAACAGATCAACTGAAAGACTTACGCAAGAGAGTTCTCAAGCTGCCTCTGTCCAACATGATCGCAATCCTCAAAACTATGCAGAAAAAAATCAAGATCAAGATAAGGATGAGCCTTCTAAAGGCAGCTGACTCCCCTTAAATCTACAACCCCAACTACTTTCATCCTTGAATCCATAGAGGTCTTAAATAGTCAATTTGTATTCATAGAACTTAATGAAATGATAATGTTAGGACATCAGATGAGAATCTGCCAAAATCCCAGCAATCAGTTTTTCTATGAATGTTTTGGGGAAAATTCTTGCCAACAATATTGTATGCTTCCTTTCATCAACTTTAGTTAAATCATTATTTTATAAGGAATAATAGGGTATACAACCTAAAGAGTAGATTTGCCCTTGTGGGTGCTTATTTAAAAAGACCTCAAATTACAGAATATACTCATCAGTTTTTGGGCAAGAATTTATGGGCCAATATTGAATATTGATTTTACTGGTGTAAAGAGCTTTGAGTTTTTACTTTTGGTAATCATTTACATTATGGAACTGTAACATACCTTTTTTTATTCTCATGCTTTACCAGTATTATAATGACACTTTTATTATTTTTACAAAAACTTTTCCCCATGTTACCTTAAAACATTTAGTGAGTTTTTATCCTTCTATATTTTTCTGATCATGTCCGACACCGAATATGTTAATAATATGTAACAAGATTTTTGTAAATCATGATTTGGATCCGGTACATGTGAAGAACATTTGATAAATTTTAATCCTTTAAATACATTTACATGTACTGGATGCTGGCTACCTTAATGGGTTGAAATTCCCAAATCTAAGGCAGATAAAAGCTTGTATGGATCAGTCGTTACCATCTATAATTAGTCTATCTGACCAGTGGGTTTCAAATCTGTCTGACTTACATTTAAATCAGATCTGATTTCAACTCTAGCTGCTTATGATGTGATCTGCTTCATCAGTCAATCATTTTCTTAAAAGCCAAGTTACGACATCATAACTGGCTTTATGTCAGTGTTTATCTAGGCCAAGGAAAGACATAACATTCCACTAGTTTAACCGTCATACAATGAGACCATGCAGTGTAAATTGTCCCGTATCATGTATGTCTTAAATGGCTATTAACCATCCTGGATGGTCTGTTAATTGCTGTATTTGGTTGCAAAAGTAGTTTACCATTTCTGTAATGGTGAAATTTAACTAGCCTAAATTATTTTCAAGAACACATAAAATCTGCTATGAGATATATCATATTATCTTTGTGTAAGGCAGAAACAAAATCTTGGTACTTAAAACTTTGAGGTTGATCAAAAACTTCTTTACCCTCCATTTTTCTACATTAGTTGTAAATTATGTAAATTTGTAAATATCAAAATTTTGTCTTGAATAATTTCATCCATGAAATAATAGATGCAGTATAATTCATGCATACATTTGAAAAAGTTATGTAGTTATGACAATTTTGCATCGAATTTTGTAATTCATTATGCTTCATGGACTTTAGGCGATCCCTAACAAGTGGACATGCTGCACTCATTTGACATGCCCGTATCCATGACAACATGGAATCACACATCTGTATATTCACAGTGAAATATTTAGATGTTCTATTTTTACAAAAGATATCCATGTCGATAGATTCAGTGGAGAAATTTAAATGTCATAGTTTAGATATTAGACAACCATGTCTTCATTTTCAACAATTTATTGCTTAAATCTGACAATAAATATTATAAAAAGACTTAACTATTAAACAATTATGTATACAAATAAAATGCAATTACAAATTATCTGCCATTACCACTTACAGAATAGCAAATTTAAATAAAATTTTGGTTAGATTAAAAAGTTAGCTTATTTTAATTACTAAGCATATTTTGTGGATCGGAATTACATAGCATATAGGTAATTAAAATTAAGCGTATTTTGTTATTTGACATTTAGGTTGTGTAATTGAATTTGAATAGCATGGATTGTATTTTATTATTCAAATTATTTTTCTTTGCCTCGAAGTGATTAAAGCATTGTTTTTCATTAATAATTATAAAACCCTATAACCTCCTTTATATACTATTGTTTGTGGGAAATTAACACCCCCTGTTTTGTCTTTCCAAGCTTTTGATCTCCAAAATCATTTAATTCTTTTTTTTTTTCTTTGCTTTCCAAATTTCAATTTTATTTGTATATAAAGACTCTTACTTGTACACATTTGGACTTTATTCGCCAAAACTATGGCATTTATTTGGATTATTTTTTAAAATTTATATTACCATGCTTTTTTATATATTCAGATTTTGTTTAGTAAAAAACACGACTTTTATTGTGTCTACTTAAAATTTATATTTTCTTTATTGCATGTGCTCTTTGTAATCATTTTATAAAATTTATTGAAAAGAAAGCAACAAAAGAAATTAAATACAACTTTTATTCTCAACCTTAAAATCCAATAGAATTTTTATATTTAACTTTTGAATTTTAAAAAATACTAACTTATTTGGTAAAAATTAACCATAGTGTCCGTTTGTTTGATTATTAAAATAGTTGACACTCATAAACAGATTAACGAAGAAAGAAAATCATGAATTTGTTTGTTTATATTCCTGCAAATCCTTTAGAATACTCAAAAAGTTAAGTGTTTTATTTTGGCTGGTTATTATTTAAAAGTGAACACCAAAACGTAGAAACATTGAGCCTTGGCTAAAATATTCCTGAATTACGCATAGGGTAAAGGTTGTGTTGTACATACAGATGTTTTCAATTTGATATCCTGTTTTGTTATCGATTCCTTATTTGTTTTCCATTGTAGATAGTTGTTGATTGTTTGTTTTGGTTCCTTGTGTTATTTGGAACGCTGTTGTTACCCCACATTTTGTTTGGGAGGCTGAAAGGTATTTAGGCTAGGAAGGGAAGGGGTAAGGCACATAGAAATCCTGCTTCTTTGCTCATCTTGCTGCTTCCTTGAAACAAACTTCATTATTTTTTAATTTTAAATTGTCAAGATGGCGACTGCAAGTCATCTCACCAATAGCTTCTCATGAATGAATGCTGTCAGTCATTTTAACGACTTTCCTATTTGAATTTTCGTTTAAAAGACCTTTTTTTTTTAAATCTTTCAACCTGTGGCTCCCTTGGTTACCGTTGTTGAGTGTCCTAGTGCAGTCATTCTCTCGAAACAAACTTCTTAAGACAACATCTGTAAGTCTTTTCACAAACAGTTTTTAACGAATGCTACCAGTCATTTTAAAGATTTCCCTATTTGAATTTTTGTATTAAATTTTAAACGTGTGACTCCCTTGTTTACCATTTTTAAGTATGCTAGTGCAGTGGTTCCTCAGCCAATGATCCTGAGAAGATCTTTGGGTCCTGTCGGGAACATCCATAAGTGAGAAAGTTCCAACCTCTTGAACTCTCATGCTGAGAGAGTACTTGGCACTGGAGGAAAGTTAGTTTTTGCAGCCAAGCAAAGAGCTCAACATTTTATTGATCATATCATTCAATGGAACAGTGCAACACACACTTCCTTGGTTAGTTTAGTGTGGACTGTTGGTTCTGGAGCACCTATTTGCAAACCGAATGAAATTTTCTTCGCCAGGGTACCATCCATCTATTTTTGGGGGGATGTCAAAGTGGATTCTCTTGGGTTCCTTTGCCAGTGTTGTTGATCTTGTCTTCAAATAAATACTGCATAAAAAGATAAACTTATCCATCTTTGTACAAGTAGCATTGGCCCATGAGGTCAGCCTTGATAGGAAAGCTCCCTATTTTATTCACATAGTTTTTTGTGTGGCCATAAACATTACTGCTACTGTTGATATAAATAGAGTAAGTGAAGTGTGTAAAAATTCCTAGTTTTTTTTAATTATATCTGCTTATTTCAATCAGAGCTCTTTAAAGTCCAGTATTTTTTTTATCTGCTCCGACTGCAAAGTGTGATTTTATCCCACATTTAAGTAGATATGCGGAATCATTTTGTATAGTTATCTGATTGCCTTATATAGGAGGCCAGCATTAGAATTCAAACTTGTTCTTGAAATTAAATGTTAGCTAAAACTGGCCTAAAATAGTCGAACAATACTGTTGGACTGTTGGAGAGCTTTCTGTCCGCATATTTGTCTAGGCTGAATCGTATAATCTATAATTAATATCTGTACAATACTTTTTGATTACTTCGCCTTAATGCTCTTACACAATTTTCTTATCTTGACACTTTATAAAAGACATGTTGCTATCCTAAATGTCCCTATCACACTAAAGAATATTTTACCCATAATATAGAATTATTTAAAGCTTGTACCAGCTATCTGTGCATTGCTCATGCCTGCTTGCTTCAGTACGGGCTTCTAATCATATTGTACGCTTGATAGAAGAATATGTCTTCGTCTGGAAGTAATCAGATATTGCCTGCATTTTGAAAATATTGTTTAATAGAAATTACACATTCTTCATACTAGTGCTACCAACTTAAATTATTTTGACCTAAATGAAGCGATAATTTTCCAGTATCTTGAAAACATATCTCAGAATACTTCTAAAAAATTTGGGGCCTTTTTCTCCACTGTAGGAAACCAGGCTTGTTTCATAAAAATGCAAAAAGTGTCTGTGGAATTATTTGCTTTAAAAAAAGATTTTATACCCAAATTTGCCACCTTGCATTGCTTATCATGCTCTTTTGCCTCATTAAACTGCGGCCCCGTGAAGGAGCGGGTGGGCCATGGCCCTGCAGAATACTCCCTCAGCTTCCTTGGTCAATCGTAAGAGGCGAGAAAAGAGGTTGCTTTCTGTTGCCCTGGCTCAGTGGTAGCGAGTGCGCTTCCTGAACTGAAGATGCTACGATTTACCATTCACATGTTCGAGTCCGCCTTTCGACTATCAGGTATATGAGCGGGTCACATGTTGTGGCTCCGGCAATCGCTGGGATGGTTTTTACGAGGTGTCCTTCCGGTTTTCTACCATAATAAGGCTGTGTACAGTGTGAAGTGAAATACCCTGGAGTACGAAGTTAAACACCAATCAAACAAAAACTATATATGTTCCAGGCCCGTGGTTGTGGCTAAGTAGTAGCGTGTGCGCTTACTAAACTGAACCTGCTTTGATGTACGGTTCACTGGATCAAGTCCACCTGTCGACCATCAGATATATGAGCGAGTCACAAGTTTTGGCTCCGGCCATTGCAGGGGTGGTTTTTATGAGGTTCACTCCCGGTTTTCCACCATTATAAGGCTAAATGCAGGGTGAGGTGGACAATCTGTCGTCATATAACTGAAATATCCTTGAGTACGATGTTAAACCCCAATCAAACTATATCTGCCAGTGTAGTGAAGGGTATTGTCCTTCACCCGATGTCAGGCACATCGTCATGTGAGTGAATAACCTTTTATTCAGCATTTACCCAATCAATCTAACAAACAAATGATATGGTATACAGTATCTGACATCTTAAATATTCTATTTCTATTACAGAGGCCAATGGTTCGTTTACAGAAGGGACAAATTGTTACAACAGAGTGGAATGGTAGATGGTGAGGAATATTTTCTTGTACTTTTTGTTTACACCATCTTCAACACACATGAATCTTTCTACAGTTGTATTTTAACCACCTTTTCCCATTATCAATAGAGAGGTCTCCCATAAACTAGCTAGTGCACCAGACAGGGACTCTCGTATAACAAGGGATTAGTATGCGATTAGTACAAATAATTAAATACAAAAATTGTTTTGATCCCAATTGACACTGTTTATTGTTTTATTCTGTAAGAAGCACATTTTGAGAGTGTTTATGATCACCACAGTCGCTATGAATGTCGTTCTGTAGGTGGACTGCTCGTGTAATGGATGTTGATGCCAGCCTGGCTAAGATGTTTTTTGATGCGGACAAGAGAACAGAATGGATTTACAGAGGGTCTACACGGCTGGAACCCCTCTATAAGGCATTGGTTTGTTTTGATTTTGTTATTTTTAATGGTCCCCTGAAACAAAAATTTTATTTGAAAACCAAATCAGCAAATTTCACTTTTATTCTCACAAAATGTTGCTGCCTACTTTAACCTTATCTTAGCATCAAGGATATTTGTTTTTAAATGTGAAAAATTTTCAATACAATCTAAGATCATACCAATTTTGATTTATCAACAGAACTAGATTTTATGGATTCTTGCCTTTTAAATGTTATCTTTTTCTCTTTTTCTTATCGAGTTTGCAAGTTTGGTAGCATTCATAGCCTGTATTACCTATGTTCTTATTTTTTAACTAATTTAATGCATGTGTTATTTATTGTTTCTTCTGTTAGTTTGGCCCCGTGAGGGAGCGGGTGGGCCATGGCCCTGCAGAATACTCCCTCGGCTTCCTCTGTCGATCGTAAGAGGCGAAAAAAGAGGTTGCTTTCTGTTGCCCTGGTGTTCGCAGAGCTAAAGGGTAACGGGAAGCAGATTTGTTTGTGATCCGTATTTGTGTCCGTTGTCATATAAGTGAAATACCCCTGAGTATGACGTTAAACACCAATCAAACAAACAAACAAACTGTTAATTTGACTTTTTAAAAATTCTCTGCAGTCAATGCACATGCTCTCTATTGTCCCAATTGTCCATTTCACCCTAATACATTCACTGGACATTCTCTCAATTGTATCATTTGTTAATTTGGCTGAATTACATTCACTGGACATGCTCTATGGTGTTGTTAATTTCACTGCAATTTATTCACTAGAAATGCAATCTATTATCTCTTATATTAATCCCACCCCAACAAATGCATTGGAGATGCTCTTTATTGTCTCATTTGTTAATTTGACTATAACATTCACTGAAAATGCTCTTTCTTGTCTCATTTGTTAATTTAGCTCTATAACATTCATTGGAAATGCTCTTTATTGTCTCATTGGTTAATTTAGTTCCATAACATTCATTGGAAATGCTCTATATTGTCTCCTTTGTTAATTTGGCTTTATAACATTTACTGGAATTGCTCTTTATTTTCTCATTTGTTAATTTGACTATAACATTCACTGGAAATGCTCGCTATTGTCTCATTTGTTAATTTTGCCCTGTGAGGGAGTGGGTAGGCCATGGCCCTGCAGAGTACTCCCTCGGCTTCCTCAGTCGATCGTAAGAGGCGAACTAAGAGGTTGCTTTTTGTTGCCCTGGTGTTCGCAGAACCAAAGGGTAACGGAAAGCAGATTTAGTTGTGATGTTCTGTATTTTTGTTCATCGTCATATAAGTGAAATACCCTTGAGTACGACGTTAAACACCAATCAAACAAACAAACAAACATTTGTTAATTTACTCTATGACATTCACTGAAAATGCTCTTTATTGTCTCATTGGTTAATTTGGCTTTATAACATTCACTGAAAATGCTCTTTATTGTCTCATTTGTTAATTTAGCTCTATAACATTCCCTGGAAATGCTCTCAATTGTCTCATTGGTTAATTTAGTTCCATAACATTCATTGGAAATGCTCGTTATTGTCTCATTTGTTAATTTAGCTCTATAACATTCCCTGGAAATGCTCTCAATTGTCTCCTTTGTTAATTTAGCTCAATAACATTCACTGGAAATGCTCTTTATTGTCTCATTTGTTAATTTGGCTTTATAACATTTACCGGAATTGCTCTTTATTTTCTCATTTGTTAATTTGACTCTATAACATTCACTGGAAATGCTCGCTATTGTCTCATTTGTTAATTTTGCCCCGTGAGGGAGCGGGTGGGCCATGGCCCTGCAGAGTACTCCCTCAGCTTCCTCAGTCAATCGTCAGAGGCGAGAAAAGAGGTTGCTTTTTGTTGCCCTGGTGTTCGCAGAACTAAAGGGTAACGGAAAGCAGATTAAGTTGTGATGTTCTGTATTTTTGTTCGTCGTCATATAAATGAAATACCCTTGAGTACGACGTTAAACACCAATCAAACAAACAAACATTTGTTAATTTACTCTATAACATTCACTGAACATGCTCTTTATTGTCTCATTTGACTCTATGACATTCACTGAAAATGCTCTTTATTGTCTCATTTGTTAATTTAGCTCTATAACAATCACTGGAAATGCTATTTATTGTCTCATTGGTTAATTTGGGCTTATAACATTCACGGGAAATGCTCTTTATTGTCTCATTTGTTAATTTGACTATAACATTCACCGGAAATGCTCTTTATTGTCTCATTTGTTAATTTAGCTCTATAACATTCACTGAAAATGCTCTTTATTCATTCACTGAAAATGCTCTTTATTCTCTCGTTTGTTAATTTAGTTCTATAACATTCCCTGGAAATGCTCTCAATTGCTTCATTTGTTAATTTGACTCTAACATTCACTGAAAATGCTCTTTATTGTGTCATTTGTTAATTTGACTCCTATAAAATTCATTGGAAATGCTCTCTATTGTCTCATTTGTGAATTTGACTCTAAAACATTCAGTGGAAATGCTCTTTATTGTCTCATTTGTTAATTTGACTCTAAAACATTCAGTGGAAATGCTCTTTATTGTCTCATTTGTTAATTTGACTCTACAACATTCACTGGAAATGCTCTTTATTGTCTCGTTTGTTAATTTGGCTTTATAACATCACTGGAATTGCTCTTTATTTTCTCATTTGTTAATTTGACTGCTATAAAATTCATTGGAAATGCTCTCTATCGTCTCATTTGTGAATTTGACCCTATAACATTCACTGAAAATGCTCTTAATTGTCTCATTTGTAAATTTGGCTTTATAACATCACTGGAATTGCTCTTTATTGTCTCATTTGTTAATTTAGCTCTATAACATTCACTGGAAATGCTCTTTATTGTCTCATTTGTTAATTTGGCTTTATAACATCACTGGAAATGTTCTTTATTGTCTCATTTGTTAATTTAGCTCTATAACATTCCCTTAAAATGGTCTTTATTGTCTCATTTGTTAATTTGACTCTATAACATTCACTGAAAATGCTCTTTATGGTCTCATTGGTTAATTTGGCTTCATAACATTCACTGGAAATGCTCGTTATTGTCTCATTTGTTAATTTAGCTCTATAACATTCCCTGGAAATGCTCTCAATTGCTTCATTTGTTAATTTGACTATAACATTCACTGAAAATGCTCTTAATTGTCTCCTTTGTTAATTTGGCTCTATAACATTCACTGGAATTGCTCTTTATTGTCTCATTTGTTAATTTAGCTCTATAACATTCACCGGAAATGCTCTTTATTGTCTCATTTGTTAATTTGGCTTTATAACATCACTGGAATTGCTCTTTATTTTCTCATTTGTAAATTTGACTCTATACATTCACTGGAAATGCTCTTTATTGTCTCATTTGTAAATTTGACTCTATAACATTCACTGGAAATGCTCGCTATTGTTTCATTTGTTAATTTACTCTATGACATTCACTGAAAATGCTCTTTATTGTCTCATTTGTTAATTTAGCTCTATAACAATCACTGGAAATGATATTTATTGTCTCATTTGTTAATTTGGCCTTATAACATTCACTGGAAATGCTCTTTATTGTCTCATTGGTAATTTGACTCTACCATTCACTGAAAATGCTCTTTTTTGTCTCATTTGTTAATTTAGCTCTATAACATTCACTGGAAATGCTCTTTATTGTCTCATTTGTTAATTTAGCTCTATAACATTCACTGAAAATGCTCTTTATTGTCTCATTTGTTAATTTGACTATAACATTCACTGAAAGTGCTCTTTATTCTCTCGTTTGTTAATTTAGTTCTGAAACATTCCTTGGAAATGCACTCTATTGTCTCATTTGTTAAATTGACTCTATAACATTCATTTTCACTGAAAATGGTCTTTATTATCTCATTTGTTAATTTGACTCTAAAGCATTCAATGGAAATGCTCTTTTATTGTCTCATTCGTTAATTTGACTCTATAACATTCACTGAAAATGGTCTTTATTGTCTCATTTGTTAATTTGACTCTATAACATTCCCTGAAAATGGTCTTTATTGTCTCATTTGTTAATTTGGCTCTATAACATTCACTTGAAATGCTCTTAATTGTCTCATTTGTTAATTTGGCTCTATAACATTCACTGGAAATGCTCTTTATTGTCTCATTTGTTAATTTGACTCTATAACATTCCCTGAAAATGGTCTTTATTGTCTCATTTGTTAATTTG
>JAVFBW010111450.1:0-16248 GCA_034783835.1 Mopalia ciliata | reverse complement strand
TATGATAGGATTGCCTTTCATCAAATTGCACAAAGCAATATGGTCCCCATTGCATAATTTTTAAATATTCAGCCCTACATGATAACTCAGGTTAAGAAATCGATGGGGTTGCATTTCATTTAATTCTGCAAACTCAGGTATCAACTTCAAACTTTGCTTATTCTGTTAATACCATACATATGGTTGTAGTTCACTAGATTTCACAACAAATATGTCCGACATTGCATATCACACCAAAATGGTGATAAACACCATAAATTTTACTTTTTGGTTCTTTGAAGAAAAAAAGTAGGAAAAGGTGATTTGACTGGGATTATGAGCATCTATTTTTAAAAAAAGCCTCTAGTGGTGGACCTGCTAGCTAGTTACTCAGCTTGTTTTGATTAATTTGATAGTTAGTTTAGTGTTTATAATTTATAAACAGCTAAAAACCAAATGTTCATCTTTTTTATCTGTTGGTTGGCCTTCCGAGTTTCCATGTCATCTGACAAATATTCGCCTGTATGGTACACAGTTGGCAGACTTCAGTGGCGTGTAGCAAATTCCTCTGTATTTATTGATAATTTCAATTGATTATATATCGTATTCATTTACTGTATTGCGCAGCATTTTTAAAAAAATGTTTTACCGTTTTAGAATGCCACATAGTAATTCCATAGGAATGGTACATCCTTGTAATGTAGAAAACGTAGTATATGCACATATGTAAAGAAAACAAATTGTTACAAAAAGAAGGTAAATCAGTCAAAACATCACTTTTCTTGGCTTTTTAGTTTATCTTGTATTCTAATGTTTGGTAGTATTCCCCTATGTTACCGAATCCAGTGTGTACATCCTATAGTCATTTATTCGCTTGTCATACCTAGCCGATTTAGCTATACCGGAGCACAAATTTGTCAATTTTCGGAGATCTTTGGGGATCGGTACTGGTATGGCAGCGCAACGATATCACATCGCTAAAAAAGGTAGTACAGCGTCAGGCCATTGTCGGAACATCCGCGACAAAATTAGTAACGGCAGGCTAGGGCAGAAATTTTTGAACATGCTAACAAATTTCTGCCTATTCGCTACTGGAGCTAGCAAAGGGACTACGGTATGGCTTTGTTAATATGGGTAGATCGCTGATATATATAGCTACCCGTATAGCTGATCGGCGGCTCTCCGGTGTCCTCAATGTGTACCGTACTGGGACGGATTTGACACCCAGTCCTGCCGATGTACTAACGATGTACTACAGTTCTTAGCGATGTGATACTGTACTACTAACGTAGTAGTACCGTTATTCATTTTTCATATAAATAGAGACGCAAACTACTAGCTAAAGCAGCGCATCGGTAACACTAAAGTGATGGAAAAGTGATATTCGGTAGCACATCAGCTCTTACACCGGTAGGACAACGGTATCACAGAAACGCCAGTACTACATCGGTATAGCTAAGGCCAATTGTGATTATCCAGGTGCTATCTCTATGGAGCAGGAATTGATAGTATTCGAATGGCTGATCTGAAAGTTGTAAGTTGTTTGGCTTGCTGGATCCTTATTTAACGTATGTAAATGTTCCCTGGGGGAATACTTACCCTACACATGTACCACACTTATTTACAACACAAAACTGAGCCCTACATTATAAAACCCTGTCACATAAAAATACGAGCATAATAATCAGCTTGTTAAATCTTTGAAAATAGTGCCTTCGCTCCAATCCTCCATTCTGTGTGTCTTGTCATGGGGCCATGGATTCATATATAACCTTCCGCCAATCAACTTTCGCCAATATATAACAAAACAGACTAAAATACACAATTATCAAACTTGATCAACAAGGTTATATCTTTTAAAGGCCAATCACACATATAACGTGGCAGTCCCATTGAATGGAACAAACTCCCCTCCCAACGACAATTAATGTCCTCCTAGTGAATCTCTATTCTCCAGAATAGCATATACTATAACGTTCAATTATGTGTCCTATGCTAATTATCAGTCATATTGAAAATATAAACAAAAATTATTTTTTTTATTAATAACTTATAAGGGATAGAACAAGCCATACAAATTTTGCTCCCGCCTTCTATTCTAGATAAGCGAATATTTCTCTATGTTATTAATATTCTGGTGAATAAACAAGATAATAAAATTATCAGTTTCTGTTTATTTCGTCACAAGTATATTCTCCAAAACAATGATAAAATATGAAGCAACGTACATCAATGGTTCTATATTGTCTATTATATAGCCCTGTTTATTTTATTTCGTTAAATATCTCACAATTAAATAGGAATAAAGCTTGGAGTATAGTGCTACCACTCATTTCTGTAGGATGCAGTGGGTCATTAAATCTCCTATTTAATGAAGGTGTGGTAACATTACATGTACACCTACATCATCCCCAGTCATTTAGTATGGTAACATTATATCTAACATAATCCCCAGTCATTTAGTATGGTAGCATTATATCTACCATAATCTCCAGTCATTTAGTATGGTAACATTACATCTAACATAATCCCCAGTCATTTAGTATGGTTCCATTACATGTACACCTACATGATCCCAAGTCATTTAGTATGGTAACATTACATCCAACATCATCCCCAGTCATTTAGTATGGTAACATTACATCTAACATAATCCCCAGTCATTTAGTATGGTAATATTACATCTAACATAATCCCCAGTCATTTAGTATGGTAACATTATATCTAACATAATCCCCAGTCATGTAGTATGGTAACATTACATCTAACATAATCCCCAGTCATTTAGTATGGTAACACTACATCTAACATAATCCCCAGTCATTTAGTATGGTAACACTACATCTAACATAATCCCCAGTCATTTAGTGTGGTAACATTACATCGAACATCATCCCCAGTTAATTAGTATGGTATTATTACATCGCATGGTCTCTTTATATAGACAGATAAGGAGATACCATACAACATTTCAAGGAGTTTTTTGTGTTCTGGCCAAGCCTCAAATGCTGGATGGGCAGCATACACCCAAATCGTGGGAGCCAGCCTATCAGGGACGCTCTATCACATAACAGTCACGTGTATTTGATTAAAACCGTCGCCGTATTACCTCCACCCCTTGTATAGGCTTACAAGCCTTCTGCTTTGGAAAGGTAAATGTACTTAATCATTACAAAATGATACTCCAAGAAAAAGAACAACGGCTGGATTTTTATATTATTTAAACTGTGAATAGAAAAACCTGTTCTTGATCATGTTTATGAGTGGATTTCGCGCACTGCTTTCCGTCGTTATTTTCCCTCGGTCGCTGTAAAGTGTCCTACTTTCGTTGAAACTGCGTATTCCATTGACCAGTGAATTTAGGGGAAAACCCCAGATGGACCAAGTTTATGTACTCTTATTCGACTACGATAAAACGATAGAGGTTTGTATTGTGCCAAGGTTAATATACACGTGAAGATGTGTGAAGAGGACAATCCGTCCTCAGATAAGTGAAATACCATTGAGTACGACGTTAAAGCCCAATTCAATAAACATATTTAATGCGGGCCTACTTTCTGTAATTGTACTGCACTTCCATTGCTTTGGGATTACGTGCAATTGAGAACTGAGGTTAATTAACTTGTATTACGGCGTTTCAGTCTAATCTGTGTAATAAAACACCCTCGAAGACATTGGTCACATGAGCGAGAAAGGCCATCGTGTCCAGACGCTATACAATGACATCATCATGTGCACAAACAGATCGGTTTGCTGACATGCTGTCTCTTCTCTCTCAGAGCCACGGATAGCATGAAGCTCAATAATACCTGGGATATAGTATATACTATATCTCAGATAATACAAAACGTCACTTATGACACTGGCTGATGAAGTTATCGTGAAGAATAAAAATTGATTTAATGTTACATTTGAACAAAGTGAACAAATTAACTAAAATCAATATTAAACTTGACAAGCGAATTGATTAAAACATTGACCTGCACCTTTCACTCTCTGAATATGACATTTTAAGAGAAGCAAACGGATTAGCCGTACTGTATAACAAAGGAAGAATTATCGCTAATCCTCGAAATGTTGGCATCAAAACACAATCTGTTTTTCATACGAGGTCCACAACATTCACGTCATCTAGTCGCTGGAAAGAAAAATCTCATTTTTCATAGGCCTTCCTGCTAGTCCATCTAAAACATTTTCCACGATCTCCTTTGTAACCGTTACTAACGCAGCCTCGGTTAAAAACGCACAGTGAGTGGTCACTATAACGTTAGGTAAGTGAAGCAGTGGATGATTGGTTGGTAACACGCCAGGGGTAGTCACATCCAAAGCTGCTGTCCTTATCTCCCCTGATTCCAGTGCTTTAACCAACGCTTCTTGATCTACCACCTGAGCTGAGAGAAAACAGAAAACAAAAGCTAATAGGACCTTTGGTTGTATTGGATGGATGGTCAACTTTGTGGAAAACAGTATAAAGAAAATATATATCAATATATATATATATGTTCATATTATCCAAATATATTTTTTGTTATGACAGGGACTGGTAGACTTGTTGGAACACTTGTCTACAGCCAGCAGGAAACTCTTACCCTGGCTGTTAAGCCAGTACATTGGCAAAACCGAAGATGTCTTCAACAAAGAATGCCTGAGCACTGTTAAAACACAAACACCTGTCTAATTGTCATGACATCACGAAAATTCCCATTATACTTAAAAATGTCAATAGAGTACCAGACTGGGATTATCTTTTTTTAGGTTTGTTTGTTTGTTTGATTGGGGTTTAACGTCGTACTCAAGGGTATTTATCTTCCATGGCGACGGATAGTCCATTTCACAATGTACCTAGCCTTAAATACGGTTGAAAACCGGGAGTGAACTTCGTAAAAACCACCTCCGCGATTGCCTGAGCCACAACATGCGACTCGCTCATATTCCCTAATGGTCGACAGTGACTCGATCCCATGAACTATCTCTGACATGAGATCCGTACAACCATCATTTGAGACAGACTGTTTTCTGAACATGGAAGACATGGTCAAAATTCTAAATATAAAGATGGGTTAGGTGTGAAAATGTAACATTTGGACAGGCGAAATTCCTCAGAATAGCGGCTTTCCGCTCTTAGCTAACACATTGCTTGAGAGTTTAGCTAGATCCTTAGAGGATTCATTAAGGTAATTTAATAATCACCATCCCTGTACTAGTGTGATTAAAGTAATCAAGAAAGTGAAAACCAAGCGTTGTAATTGGTTTATATGTGAATCTCTTTACCCAATGATTGGCCTGATCTGTGAAGGTCCGGCAGAGTTTCCTAGCAATGGTCTCCGTTCATCAGGCTCAGTCTAAAGGAAAAACAGAAAAAAAAAACAACAAAAGTTCAATACTGTGAAGTTCAATCTCCTCAATAACATATTTCAATGATCAAAATTGATAAGCAAATTTAGTAATCGATTTTAATTATTGATCGATTTTAATGATATTGATTTGCTCGATAAAGGCTTAATGTCATACTTAAGATTATTTCACTTTATAAGTTGTGTCAGTACACAGGTTCTTATCCCAAAATAATTCATCAGACAATGTCAGAGTTATCTACCCCTTTTTTGTTGTAACTAACGCATTATTTTTTGGGGTCCCCATACATTTTCCGGAACCAACTAGACTATAAAACCTTCCTCCGCAAACCCAGTGTTTTCATTATCTTTGTATGTAGGTAGCTTGTTTGTTTGTTTAACGTCGTACTCAAGGGTATTTCACTTATATGACGACAGATTGTCCACTTCACAATGTACACAGCCTTATTACGGAGCAAAACTGGGAAGGAACCTTGCCCATATACCTGATGGTTGACAGACAGACTTGATCCCTCGAATGGTAAATCGAAGCAGGTTCAGTTTAGGAAGCGCACTCGCAACCACTGAGCCACGGCCCCCTATGTATGTAGGTAGCCGTTTCCTAAAGTAGGAGGCGGACAACAAATGATGGGACCGCCTAGGCCCCTGAAGCTCCGAGGTAGCTAGAAGCCTAGAGATGCATTCTGAGCAATTTTACACCTAAAAAATATGGATTAATCTTTGGCGTTTCTAAAAAAAATATGTTTTAACTAAATAAATTGAAAATAAAAATTAAGCAAATTTGGAATTAAATATACACTTTAATTTAATTGCTAGTGCTGGAAAAATACATATATATGAGCTGATGAGAATTGTTATCAGCCAAACACCAAACAATCAATCCCTTTATAGTTCAGATTTGAATTTGTTGTTTCACTAACTAAAATGTAGAGGTCATAGTGTACCTTATGCTAGAAGGGTTTAAATCAAAATACTAAAATAAATTGGAATGTATAAATAAATTCAATCGATTTCTGTCATTAGCGTAAATTTATCCCTTGAATTTTTGTTTTAATTCAAAATAAATACTGAAATATACATTGCACCACTGAGTACTGTTCGGTTGTTTAGCTTGAACATTCTGTCACAACAGGCAGGCTGAGTGTACTAACCCCTAGCTAGGATTTGAGAGGGGTAAGAGGGAAACAAAAATGAGGGCCGCAGGCGTTCTTCAATGCGCATGCACTTGAGCATGGAGAGGGCCCGGTAGGGGGGTGTCCCCCATTCAGTTATTTAGAATTTTCTTGAGAAATGAAAATCAAAAAATGCAATTTGGGGTTATTTGAGAGATGAGACAGCTTATAAGCACAATAGAAAGGAAAGTCTTTTTACATAACCTAACACATCTGGAAGGTCGCAGATATTTAAACCTATTTAAATTATATCAAAGACAAAAACACCAACAAATCAAAATCCTGTTGTCTTGGGAAAATATGTGGATTGATTATTTTTATGCCAAAAAATATTGATGTAGTAACATCAGGGTTAATTGTAAAACTGACAAAAATTATTTATCAAAGTGCATCTATGGAGTGTGAGAATGACATATTATATGTTTTGTTACTCTAGGATAGGCCTATATAGATAAACATAACTCTGAATTTGTTAGCATAAGCTTATTTAACAAACAAACTACATACCGGGTATATATCTGTTTAACAACCAAAACTGCGAAGATTTGCTTTTTATTCATCTTGTAAAAAAAAAAATAATCCAAAATATTGTACATTTGTATTGCAGAAAAACAAATCACAATAATGATTCAGCTTTTCTGTTAGGCCATTGGACTGTTCAAAACTTGTAAAAACAAATAAAAAACTATTTTTCATAACACTACAAATGCGAAATTCGGTATACACTTAACAATGTTAAAAGTATTTTTGTTCCCAGTATGACTGTCAAACTGTGGGCATATATGCACAAATTTCAATTTCAAAATTATTGACATGTGTTGCGATTGCTAATTTGGCTGTCAGCTTCTTATTTAAGGAAATATTGTACTATTACGTTGTTGTTGTACATTTTTATGCAGCCTGTAGGTGTTAAGTCTGATCCCCGCCCAAGAAAGATAAAACTATCCAACAGATTTTCAGTAAGTTTTCTGTTGCACTAGATTGAATTTAGGATACCATATACCGTGAATTCTATACCTATATTCACAAAACTTTGAATGTTTATTTTGCCAGTCACCATTTTAGTGTGCAATTTAATCTGCAGATGTAAACATTACATTGAAGCCACTCATGTTGTCCAAATGTCAACTGGAGTGAACATTTGTCAATAGCAAGAACTGTGAGACAGATATATATACAGGACAATAAAGCCACTCACACTCAGTGCAAGCGCTGTAAACACTTGATAAGTAGACCTAAAGTTTTAGCCTAGCGATGAAAGTTATTTCACTGCATTTGTTTGGTCAGCTGCTTTAAGCAATTATTTAATATATTTAACACTAAACACTTTGCATGTGTGGCTATTGCGTATGCCTGGATATGATTGCCGAAGCCCTGTTGTGACAAATATTAAACTACTCAAAGACATTCATCTTTCAGCGATCCTTGTGGGACAATAACCTAAAATATACACTCTCAAGATATTATGATACCTTCTGATTGAAAACTCCTTGTGAAACAAAATTTTAATTTTTCTCACCCTACATTTTTTTATTGACTCCCAAAAATTTCTGGGAAGGCGCTTCCCAGTTTCCCCATTTTTTCAAGGCATGCTTATATGTGTCAACTCAGACGAGAAACTCCAATAAAACTTTATTTAAACGTCAGGAAAGAAAGAATTAGCTAGATTATTGTGACTTTTGTATCCAACAACAATCAGATATAAGCGGATTGATAAGCGGCGGATCAATTTCCAACCTTCACCACGGGTTGAGATAGGCAGGACAGAGGAATTAACCCTATACTAGCTCTGCCATGATAGCAGTTTCCGTTGTAGTTTGAGATTTGAGACAATGACGGTACCTGGATCTACCCTATACATTGTGCTACTGTAGCTGGGGTTTAGTAAATGTTGTTCAGTTTGCTTTATTTAAACATCGATTTTGGAAAATGGGATTTCCGGTCTTCTCCTTTAAACAATGCCGCCTTGGTAAGATGCTAATGAGAACCGCCGGCTACGAGCTAGATGGAAGTTTTTGTCAATAAGAAGCCTGCTGTCATCTGATAAAAAAAATGTTGTTGTTGTTGAACCCAGTCGGTATCCGATTATAAAGTGAGTCTACAACTAGTGAATCGATTATAACTGCTTTCAAACCTCTCCAATTTTGTCTTCGTTGCTACAGCAACACCCCATTTTACTGGTTTCAGGTGAGAGTCTACATGTAGAGAGAACTGGTGTGGTACTATTGCAGCCAACAAAACAAAACACCTCTTTCGACTTTGAGTAACGGTGTCACATGACAATGCACAAGCGGAAGTGATGGAGCCAGACTCCTGCCAGGCGATATTTTTTAAAATCTCAATCTCTGCCACAGAGATTTTTTTGGAGGAAAATATACATACCCATGTTTTGGTTTAAACCTCGTTTAGTTATTGTTTGAGATTCCGTGTGTCAGCTCAGCTTTATTCAGTTTATGTTCGGAACATAACTGCAGTTGACAATGCATATTAATGAAAAGATGCTAATACGTATCTAATAGACTTGTCTTATACAGTTAATGTGTGAGGTCCTGGTTTATAAATCGATCATAATGCCACAAACTTTATAATGATTGTTTTGTTTGTTTGATTGGTATTTAGCGTCGTACTCAAGGGTATTTCACTTATATGACGACGGACAAAAATACAGAACACCACAAACAAATCTGCTTGCCGTCATCCTTTAGCTCTGAGAACACCAGGAGCCTGCCTTACGAAGCATGTGTAGGTAACGTTGTACGTAATTACCCAGACGACGCAATGTTTTCAGCACTGGGCGTCATGTTTATTACGTCCAACGTAGGTTACGCATGTTTCGTAAGACATGCCCCTAGGCAACAGAAAGCAACCTCTTTTCTCGCCTCTTACGATCGACCGAGGAAGCCGAGGGAGTATTCTGCAGGGCCATGGCTAACCCCGCTCCCCCACAGGGCTTGATTGGAATGATCCCATTTTAAATAGGAGTGGAGTTTATTGTAAGACAAATGGGTTACCAAAATTTTAAAACCCTGGGTTAAGCGGTATTGATTTTATTGTGTTCACGTCGTCGGTAATACCATTATTATTATGTATATGTACCATAATGTTGCCATGGGAACCAGACATTTTATTGGAATGACCCCATTTTAACTAGGAATAGAGTTTACTGTAAGACAGATGGGTTTCCAAAATTTGAAAATCCTGGGTTAAGCGGTTTTGATTTTATTATTTTTCACTGAAATACCATCATTATTATGTACATGTATCATTATGTTGCCATGGAAAACAGAAATTTTATTGGAATGACCCTATTTTAAAAAGGAATGCAGTTTAGTGTCAGACAGATGTGTATCCAAAACCCTTGGTTAAGCGGTATTGTTTTAATTGTGTTTACGTCCTCCATATGGACGGACCGACAGACAGACGGATGGACTGCGTGACGACATAATCCCTACGACATAATATGCTGATGGGATAAAAATATAATTTCACACAACATCATGCAACCTTGTAAACACATCGGTTCTGAATAGCCATGTAGCAAGTCTCTTGAATTTAAGGTCCACGATTTGAACCTGCCAAAGATCTTATTTACTTCATGTTTTTTCAATTATCTCCTTCCATTAAATCACTGTAAATTTTAATAACTAAATTAGATTTAATAACTAGCCAATTCTTTTCTAGGATTATCATATACAATCAGATATTGTTACCCTAGCTCTTATTAGTTAGGGTTTTTTTTTGTGTGTGTATTTCGCCGATTGGAGTAAAATTAAAATGTGAACACAAGCTCGATGTTGTTTGGGCGGAGTTTGAATTGGGCTTGAAAGCGCCAGAGGAAGCTCCTCCAATCATAGATCCAGGTACCTTCATTATGTAGCACATATCCAATCATGAAGCTGTAAAGAGACACAACTCTACCGGCCAATACGGCTCACTAACAAGAAGCGCAGGCTATGCTATAGAAAATTGGCTATAGGCCAATGTCCTAATTTCTCTAATGTCGGATTCCGCCAACCAACAGCTCATAGTAGTTTTATCTCCATGCTCCAATCGACTGCAATTTTACTTGCAAACCACTTCTGTATGTACTTTAAAATAGCAAACTCCAGTTAAAGATACACATCGTGATTCATTGATATATTCATCGTCCTATGAACATGTGTATCTTTTATTTAAGTCGTTAAGTTTACTCAATTTTATTCAACTCAACAGTGGGGAAAATACTTCACACAGACTCAAACTTGATAATTTTCAAAAAGAAAAAAACAAATGCTGTAGATTCTTAAATAATCTATTTCACTTGATCTTAAATAATTGGCATAGCTTCAATCGAATTGCCTATTCAGACATTAAATATACAAGATTTTTGTTTAAAATTACTGTCTAATTTAAGAAATATGTTAATTATTACAATAAATCTAATTTTTCAAACATGCTTTAATAACGATTGTGGGCCAATGGACATATTAAACACTGACACTTTAAAAAACAATGATAGCATAATTGACATTAACAAATTAATACAAAATATAATTAACTTTATGGTTAATCTAACACTCTATCAAGCAGTCCTCCTGGTTGCAATCTAAAGTAGTAAGAAAGACAAAAAAACCCAACAATGAATGATGTGACAGAATATATGACAATCGCTTGGACTAGAAGTTAAATGATGACAACCCATGATTAAACATAGCACCATTTCATGAATGATTGATTGGTGTTTTACATCATACTGAAGGGTATTTCACTTTTATGATGGGGGTACATTCCAACAATAATGGACACCAGCACAACCAAGATGTGAAACGTTTCCGTAATTTTGGAAAGTTAATTTCCTCCAGAGCTAAGTAAAGAGCATTGCTACTCTTCAAACACACTGTCCTTAGCCAGAGCTCTGAGGGCTAGCACGATTTCAAGTTAATCACATAATCATTGATTTTCTCCTTAAGGGTTGCCCATATATTTTTGATGGATTGATTGATTGACTGATTTGTGTTTTATGCTATGCTTGGGGGTATTTCACTTTTAACACTAGCATAAGCATTAGATGTGAGGTGTTTTGATAATGTTGGAAAGTTACAAAACAGTATTGCTACTTTTCAAACAAACAGAGGGCTATATAATTTTGATTTCCTGACATTTTTACTGTACTGAATTATTTACCTCATTATTGTAATGTAGTCCATGGGTCAACGTTATATGGTCTGATTGGGTTGAATTAGTAAATTGCTCTTGGAGGGGAGTTTGTAGATAAAAATCCCAGGTTCCTATCCCAAATTCTTCAGAGCATAATCAGGGTTCTGATACAGATTTTAGCTTGATTTTAACAGGAATTTATGAAAATAGTAATATACTGATATTAATTTGGGCTTGAAATAGTTTCGGCACCTATATGTTTTTCAAAACTAAAATGGCTTTAGATACTTCTCTGCCTTGATAATGTCTGACAAGAAAGTTATTTCATTTAAAACACATCACAACTGACCACATAAGAAGAGGCAACCTTCAAACATGAAAGATGGGTTATCAAAGAGACACTGACAAAATATGCACAGTAAAGGCAGCATTTAGTTTACTGGTTTCTTTAATGTTTAAGGCCACATCCAGTTAAAGGCATTCTTTGCTAGATACAAACTTTCAATTTGAATTTGCAGTACAGGTCACTAAAACATTTATACATCTTTTATTTTTCACTCTTCCTCTTTCTGGTAAGATGCAGACCCTAATCAATGGCATCTGCTTTTGAAGCTTCAAATGGGTGTTCAACTGGTAATACACCACTTTTAGCAATGATCACATCTTCAGTTGGCTGATCTTCTCCGTTAGGTCATGTATTCTCGATCACTCGGACTACAGACATGCCTTGTAAAACCATACCAAATACTACATGTTTTCCATCCAACCAAGTGGTTTCTACAGTTGTGATGAAGAATTGAGAACCATTTGTATCCTTACCTGAAAAGAGCAAAACTAATTAAATACAAATAATGTATTGATTGAATTGTGTTTTAAGACCTGCTTTGAATTCTCTACTTATATTGGCAGGGGGAGAGGAAAGTTTTATTTTTCACAATCACACATTTATATATTTTAAGGGAAAGACTATTGATTTGACTTAAACTTTTTTTATTGCATATTTTCAAAGACAAACATCTGCATTGCACTTCAGTAGCATAGCCATTAATTAATTAATTAAAACTAAAATCAATTAATTAATTAATTAATTAAACAGGCGGAATTGATGTCATTGTTTGAAAACACAGATCGTCACCAGTCTGTTCATTTGCTGGATGCATTTGAAGGCATAGGTAATAATAATCTGCTGTATAAGTATCAAAATAGATTTGAGTGACACATACGTTTAGCATGTTTTCCACTGTCATGCAGTTTTAAAAATCATGCACTGCCGGCCATTTTGAAATTCAATCCCATCTGCTGTCTTAATAAGATGACACTATATTTCAAGTTTCATATTAATCTGTGAAAATCTTCTTTTCATAATCTTGATAATGCAAAAATTTTGACCAAAAAATTTAGTAATTTAGAATGTTTTTTTTTTTAGATTTAAATTGTAAAATACGTGCTCCAAAGATAATGAATATCGAAGGGCGGAAGGGATTAACGAGATTTTCTCACCTCAACTGACTACCTGCTGACTATTACCACAAACCAATTAGAGAAAGGCCCACAGATCAATTGCCTGGCTGTTGGGGGTGTGTTATAGAACTGAACAGAAGACATGGACAACAAATGTTTGAGGGTGTTAAACACACATTTATACGGACTACTCACGACCCCAGTATGACTCCCACTGACAGTCATTATTAACAAAGGTGTGAACGAAATCTGTAATGCTGAGGTCACTCAAATTTCGGAGTTAAAACTGCCATTTAAAGACATTGTTTTAAAATTATGTGTTGGAAATTGAATGCAATAGATAAAACTCTATTTCGCCTTTTCATTCAATAATAAAAAAAGATGTTGTTTATTAAATTTATTGGAGTAATATTAAAACAACCCAGAGTTCAATCATTACCATATTTTTAGGCTGTTTTCTCAGCTTTCATTTTTCTTGATTTTTATCATTGAAATCATTTATTTCTCGCAAACTATTTGTACTAAGTCTTAGAAATTTGGCACAGACAATCTTGAAGCCATTATCTAAAAAAACATGATGCAGTTTTTTGATATTGACTTTGGTTTTGAAAATATTTAGCAAATATTTTTTAAAGGCAGATTTTTATTTTTTACATATATCTTTATCAATTGCTTAAAAACTAACTTGAATTTAGAAAAACCCTATGACGGTCTTTTAGTTTAAATGCTTGTCTTCAATGACATGCAAGTTTAAAAAAAAAATCTCAAACCATCAGAGAAAAATAAGAGTTACAAACAAGGATCCTTTTTAAAAAACTATTCGATGTTATTCTTTATAAATGCCATTATAAAATAAAATGAATAATAAAATGACATAATATTTAGAATCTTAAAATCTTCTGCTTTCTAAATATATATGATGTTAATATAATCATCGTTTGGAAATACCTGCAAAAGCCTTGAAAAGATAAGAGTCACATTTTTTACTCCAACTAGCGGTAGATTCCTTAAGATAAAGTTTATTAATTAATTCCCAGTTTGTTACCACTTTCAATAGTAGTTCTGATGATATTCTTTTTAGCTTTGTATATGCCAGAGTTACCTGTATTTCTTTTTTTCTTGAAATGCAAATAGATTTACTGAAAAAAACCTATACATTTTCTCATATACATGTACCTGAGGTTGACTTGCTCCTGTAGGAGCTACATCAAAGGAGGATCAGTAGCTGGAAACACTTACCATTAAACCATGGGCACAGGTGACAAGCACAGGGTACAAACCCAAAACATGGTGGATGTGTGATACTCCAGTGTGAAGAGAGTACCATGGCATAGAGAGCCCCAGGGCATAGGAAGTTCCCTCTCAACCCTTCCCCCATATTTACCAACTAAATGTAGAGAGCACCAGACAACAGGAATATCCCAAACAGCCAACAGTATTTTGGTCACAGAGTTTGTCAGCTTACCTTCTGTATTGTATAGCTTGAAAGGTATAACCAGATGACCAACATTTAATCACACACTCTAACACCTGTTTAAAAGAAATTAAATACCGAAGTTGTTAGATATTGTTCATACCATTCAAACAATGGATTGTGCCGTATATAAAATACAGTTATTTATACCCGGTACTATTGTACTTTTTAACTTTATTGTTATTTTTATTGGAGCCTGTGGCGTTCCATTTATTGTTCTCAAAATTTGTAGTCTTATTTCAACTATGGACAGGATTGAGACATTCTTCGCATCAAATAGCTTTCTTCCAAGAACTGACCAATCTTGTCAGAGTCATTGGCTAGTAGACCAGGTGTTGTACACTCTAGTATGTTAGGCTATGTAAAGCCTTGTTGGTGAACATCCTACATAACAAATAAATACTTTCAAGAGAATCACACGTTGTTTCCAGCTGCATGAAAGAAAAAGACGGGAACCCCTTGGGCTTACACTGCCTTATATAGGGCCACGTGCATGACTATATGTCTTGTTAATAAAAAAGCGGCATATTTACCTGTGCTATACCAACAACAGCCAGGTAAGTAGGTAATTGTCCAGCAGTGGAGGATTCCGCACCGTCTTCACCTGTGACATTCAAAATACAAATAAATCATGCATTTAATTAAGACAATTAATGGATTTCCCAACTACATGTATAAAGAACATATATATATGTTAAATTTTGAGATAACCCAACTGTGGACAAAATATCGCAAAAATAGCACTAGCTTAAATAATCAACCATGACAAACAAATATTTTTTCATACTTGACTGTTACAGTAAATATTTTACAACACAGAAGATTGTTTGTGTAACCGGGTGGGTTTTCTGGACAAATGGAGTCAAGTCTTCTCTGTAGTTTTAATGTAACTTTATTAGTTGAGATGATTTTAATACATTCATCCACACTTGGACTGGGCATATAGGATCTCTAACCTGAAATTAGCACCAAAAGAACAAGTGACTTCTCAAACCTCATCTCAACAAGTTCCTAGAAAACATTGAGGCTCACGAAGATTGGTTTTCATCATATTTTGACAAATGCACAAACTTTTTTCCAACAATTGGAAAAATTAATATCAATTATTTTTGTTTATTCTAATGATACTTGATTGTATTCCTTGTAATTTGATTATATTTAGTGACCATGTGAATTTGTAATGTACTACCCATTACCTTGACAATGCCTAATATGTGTCAAAGCATCAATCATTTGACTTTTATTGCTGAAATATTGCCCCCTTGCTAGCCTCAGACAAGAAAACAAGAGATCCATGAATGGATCTTGACGCCCACACAGTTAAGATAGTTTGAAGAGAAGGGTCTAAGAGGGGACAGATTCACCAATTGATTTTCCGTCTTGTGCGGTGCTTAAGCCAGTATAGGAAGAGTTGTGTTTACTAGGTATATTAAAAAGTTAGACAGACATTACATGGAGCCAAACCAAAACCTTCAAAACAAGACCATGAAAGGAAGCTATTAACAAAACATGAAAGTGATTGGAGCAGCGGTTCCTGAGGTATAGTGATAACAAGAAATAGCAATATGCCTAGAACTGCAGAAGACAGACAAATCGATAACAAAAGAATGAATAAATGGATCAAAACCAAAATGAGACCAGCATAGCTACACCTTATGAGGATGCTAAATCC
>JAVFBW010111439.1:0-16249 GCA_034783835.1 Mopalia ciliata | reverse complement strand
TGACTAGGGGGTGTGTCATGACCTATATCCAAGGTCATTGAGTCAAGGTCAAGGTCACCATCTCCATTATACTAAAACCTTGCCCTGGCCAAAACCAACGACTTGCAGCGGGCGCATCTTGCACGCCTTGAGTGGTTCCCTATTTTTAATTACCGATATCTTGTCTAGGCTAATGCTATCTATTAAAAATCGTTATCCATCTAAACCGAACGATCAGGGTTGTTTCATAGTCTAGACCACTTTCGTCAACTATGACCTGCTTCCTTCACCCATGATAAATGTAATGGATCACTAAATAAATTTAAACCCGTATAATTCGATTTATAAATCTAACGTTACATTAACAAGAAATAAATCAGTAAATAAATATGCTAAAGGAAAAAAAAAACTAATCGGGCTTTGTTTGCAAGTCAATATTTAGTATCTCGACGATTTAGAATTTAGAAACCTTTGGGAAATCAATTTGTGACAATTTTACTGTTACCAATAAGTCACCTCAAGTTTGGTTTCTATGACTATATTGAATTGGTTTTCTCTTGATCAGAGAACCTCCTTTTGAAAACTGAATATGTGCAATTCACCAAGTGAGATAATCAAGATTTCAGTTGTAATTCGAAGCTTTATTCTTATACTTTTATGGTTTTAAATTGTTGGAAGTTTTTAGTAAAGAATAAAGCTGAACCAGCGTTTCTCCGATTAATTCAAAAGGTATATTTGCCATTCCAGTTATTTACATTATATGTATATGATTTTACTGAATTGGATTGGACTGGAGTCGTGGCCCCGCCCACCACATAAACTGATTATCCAGTGTTATAAGGCTTGAGTGGAGAGCCTGATGTCAGTCCGTGTTAGCTCAGAGACCGGTGAACTCGAGTTCCACTAGTTTACCTACGGCAAAGGTAACGAAGCTTTTTTACTTCATATTTATTTTATAGTTTTAGTGAGTAAGTGTAAGTGTGCACCTATAATCGAAATGTCATTTTCTATACGCTAGTTCAACTATTTTCCTTTATAAAAACGGTATTTTAGCAGTGAACAAACTTATATTATGATAATAACGAACCAGGCACCTTGGAGCAAGACAAATTTATGTGTATTTCAATAACTTTTTACCTGCATGTGTTTATGTTAATTGGTTGAGAACGTAAGACTATTGTTATTATTGGAAAAGTAAAACGTTATTTAGTTATCGTGCTATCAGATCATTTGTCGAAAACATTTGCCATCAAAAATCTAAAATTTCTTTGTCGAACATGAGCATTTATAACGTTTCCCGAAAAGTCCAAATTTACAAATACACCATTCATTGTTTGAAAGGTGAATATAGAGTTATTTGATAAACGCGATAAATTTGTTAATTAAAGTCCACCAGCCTTTAAAAATCTGAGTGAACAGGTGTTCATTGGGGCTTGATGTCTATAGAACACTGTTACATTGGCGGGTTCAAAAAAATTAAATATCTTTTATCATATTTTGCTTGTTCAATAGTTAAATGTTGTAAACTAATGTATTAGCAGTATTAAAAATATCACACACATGCAGCTGAAACTATAAACAAGCATACACGAGAAGGATATGCATGGTAAATGACTCGATGCATCAATACAAAACCTTATGATATCTACGCGGGCATGAAATGTATGATTTATGTTCGCAACAAGCTATCAAGTAATACAAGAGGAATTTTACGTTATGCCTTCTCCACTTTGGTGGTGAACTGATGTCATATAATCAGCCCCAATATGTGTTATCACTAATCGTTATAATCAGCAGCGTCATCCATTTAAACAGTAAGGATAAAGGTATTTGATGTTTATTTATTTTATCTCCGCTTTCTTTCATCTCCTCATTCTACTGATCCAGATATCGGACATTTATCGATTTGTTTAAATAGATTAAGCTAAATTCAAGATAACAAAATAACTGCTTTGATGGGGTAGACGAATTCATCTTGACATGTGAAAAAAGATCTATCCAAAGAAGGCCACATCAAAGCCTACCTTCGTGTATCTTCTTGCTTATACAGTTCAATGAGCTCTATCGTGTCCAGTTGATAACATTCCGTTTTCACTTCACTACTGTTCGAATTAAGAAGATTTTAAATATAATAACTATCATTCAAAAAACTTACAAAATTAAAGATATAAATAAAATGATGAAAACAAAACTATAACTATAACTATATTTGCAAAAACTATTTTCAGAGTAAATAGTGAAAAGTACCAGGTTCGAGCCACTGTTAACCCTTCCAATTTTTTGTTCTCTTCTTTTATAAAACAGCTATACTTTTTAGTCTAGAGATAGACAATTTAGCTTGGCTCCCCGGGGATTCAAACTCAGCTCTTTGGGTAGCAGGACCCGCTCCCTAATTAACTGCAGTACAGAGGCTCACGTCACAACAATTACGATTTTTATTTGAGACGTTCTCTATGGGACGCACGGACACAAGGACACTGTGTTCATTTATATCAATAACAGTCCAAGATTAGCATATACACAAGTATTAAATTTGTTCATTATAATTTTTAAAACAGTATATTGTTTTATTTTTTGATTTCCACTTTTTATCTCATTACAGAATAGAATATTGACACTTTGTTATCGATATCCATGAGCTTTTAACTATTGTAATAAAATAACAAACACGGTAAAATAATTTGTATGTATTTTACATATAGTGAAACAGAGAGCTATTACTTTTTTTCTTCTATATCTAGGGATATAAATAGCTTACCAAAAATCGCTATGAGTCTTCGCCCCCAGAGGGGGTAATAAAAGTCCCAATCGGGCGGCCTGGCTCATGGACTAAATTAGCTTCTTGTTAACACATGCCTATAAACATATGCATATTAGGTTATCGATAGCGTTTTATCGTTGCATTAAATTTTTTAAATTTTGGAAGTTGTTCACATTAAAGGATATACTGATCTTCATATATATATATATCGAGTATCGTTTCATTGTGACTTAACTATACTAGTTTATTATAGTCTTTTACACTTTTAACGGTCATCGATGCTATTATATTTTTTACTGATACCTTGCTCATAAATCAAATGCAGAAATTATTAACGGTTTGTTTTTTCCTAATTAAAGTGAAACCACCTGAACGAAGACTCATCAAGGACTTGCCTACATATACCTAACCATCCACTAGATTTGGTTGACGGGGAAAGGAACAGCTTCGTGCTGAATGAGAAAACACTAGGTCGATCTCCGTAGATCCAATCCGAGGAACACTTTGTTGATTCAAGACTTTAAAACCACCGCTGCAGGAACCGCAAACAAGCCAGACTCCGCTGAAAATCACCTGGAATCATAATCATACAATATGATGTTTTTGTTGTATATTTTTGCGGCAGTTTTTATTCCAGGTTTGTTGAATTTAATGTTTATTGGAAGTATAATGCAGTAATTACTTGCATGCATATTACGCCGTATAAATTGTCGTCCGGTTATTACCAATAAATCCAGGATAAAATTTACATGCGGGAAGACATGCTGTATCATGTAAATGCTCGAGAGAAACAATTGTTTAAAGATTTTGTAAAATCCTTGCACCAATCACACACCTGTATATGGTCATGTTACTAGTCTTGTATTTACCACTTTATTAGGACATTGTAAAAGAGGTAACCCTCAGACAAAAATTAGCCGTGTAATTACAATATCAAATATTAAGTTGACCAAAATGTGGATTATATCTACAGTATATTGTTGGACGTTTCATAATTCTAAAAATGTCTTGGAAAATGTTAATATTTCATCCAAAGCGGCTACCAGCTGCGGTGGTACTGTCTCTGTAAGTACGCAACCCTCTCTTCAAGATGAGCCCGCGGCCGTGGCTAATTAGTGGTAGCGAGTGCGCATCCTAAACTGAACCTGGTTCAATTTACCGTTCACTGGATCGAGTTCGCCTGCCGATCATCAGATATATGAGCGAATCGCATGTTTTGGCTCCGGCAATAGCGAGGGTGGTTTTTACTAGGTTTCGTGATAGTTCCATATAGAACTATCCTTTTACCAAAGAATCGTGATAGTTCCTCCCGGTTTTCCACCGTATTAAGGCTGTGTAAAGTTGACAATCCGTCGTCATATAACCGAAAAACCCTTGAGTACGACGTTAAATACCTATCAAACAAACAAACAAAACCCTTAACGATGAGCTATAGTATGTCTGTTTTATTTCAGCATATAGCTATCCACACGGAGCCCCGTATTCGAGTTGTATTTCTCAGTACCCCCAGCATGACACGTCGCCTCAGACAGTTACCTCCCCTTACTCTGTCCTCGTCTCCTCCACCTCTTACTCAACTGGCGCCAAGATTCAGGGTAAGTCATCTATCCCCAAACCAACAGATGCAGGCAATTGTGGGTATATTCCTTTAAAAACTTGTCTCCAAATGCCATGATGTGTAGTGGGCCCGTGGCCGGGGCTTAGTAGTCACCCTACCCCCCTACTAATCCCACATCAATGTACCGAGTTCACGGCTAAAAGTCGGTCTGTCGACTTTCAGGTATATGAGTGAGTTGCACGACGGGCTTGGGCAATCGCAGTGGTGATTTTTACTAAGCTTCTTCTCGGTTTAACACTATTTAAGTAAGGAACAGTGCGGAATGAACAATCCGTTGTCATTATAAGTGAAATACCCTAGCTGGAGTACGAGGTAATCAAAACAAAAAGCAATAAAAAATTTAAATAATCATCAAAACATCATTAACTGTCATAACTTTAAAGTTGACGAGGAAAACAAAACCCTATTTTAAAACCAAACAATGAATAACCGGAATGTCTTTCGTGATTTTTGCAGTGACGATAAGTGGGCCGGAGTTTATCGGATTCTCCATCAGTGCTCGGCGACTCAAAGGAGATATCGAGCAGTTAGTTGGTACATTCACTGATCATCCCTCCACGCATGCGCAGACCTACAACTGTCTGGGAGGAGACAGGGTATGTATGCCACACACAGAAAACTATTACTATTTGACTATTCGCTTTATCACTAATGGAACCCTTTAAGGTTCTTCCGACCAGGCTCTTTTCGGTTCTGCATAGAACCGTCACAGCAACTGCTCCTAGTTTTTCTCCCTTTTTTTTTCTTTCACGAAAGAATCGTGATTCTTCCATAAAGAACTATCCTTTTCAAAAGAACCATCAAGGAATCATTATCTATTTACCTTCATTAAACTAATGCATAATTCTTTTTCACATATGCAGAATTGTTTCAGAATTGTTTTCCACACATGTGCAAATCCATTTCATATACAGTCGGGCACGATTATACGCAAGTCGGTTAAACGAATAATCCGCATAAAGACATAGAAATTCAAAGTACAAATCCATTTTGTATCTAACTCTATGTAAAAGAGTCCGCTTATATGCATATCGAATAAATCGGATATAAGCATAGAATCATTGGGTTTTTACAATCCTAACATTCAAAAATCGCGTATGTTAATTCATGTATTTTAGGTAAATGCTTATAAACATTTATTGTACGTATACATGTGCCCCGGGATCAAAAGCGTTGGAAAACGACTACTGATAGTCGCGTACATAATTTTATGACAAAGCTTACTGGACTTAAATATCCCTACACTCTGAGAGATACGTCTATAGCCAGTTAATTATCCGTCAATGTTTCCTTTATTTAATTCTTTAGCTTTTACTTTGCATGAATGTTAAAAATGTCAATATGTGTTAACTCACATATGTTTAATTATTTTTAAATTATGTGATCGATTTTTACATATGTAAAATTAATTTGAACATATGTAAAATAAAGTCATTTGTTTTACCTATGTAGGAAATTCATTTTTTGTTTTCCCAAATAGAACTTTGTGACCCACACGAGCGCAAACGCGAAGTCAAATACAACCTTTACATGGACGATGGCGAGTGAAACGGCTGGGGACATAGTTTTCAGGTAAGACCATAGTCTAGCACCTAAGACAGGATTATACTGAAAATGAATATGAAAAACGCTTAATCCGTTTTATTGCAACGTACCATCTTTTAATTTAATATTGTCACACTTTTTGTTTGGCAAACAAAATAACTTGACACCAAATGAACCGCATAATTTCCTGGTTAAGAGACCTAAGGCATGTCCATAGAGAAAGCGGATGCAGTGCAATCTTCAGTCTCAATTATTAGCTCCCAATATCACACTATCAAAGCTCAACAGCATCTCGTTTTAACATGTCAATGGAATTTCTGCTGAAGCAACAAATGTACACTTTCAAAATGATTTATTTTTTTAGACATGGCTACTTTTAGAGGACTTAGTTGTTTGGCTACTGTTAATTTCAGGGCAACTGTGTTGAAGTCAGACGTGGTATTTTGGACTTGGATTAACTCTGATCACGTGATAGACACGACCAGCTCAGGGAGGCTGGGAGCCTTGCAGCAGGTTAGTGTGACTCAGCAGACTGGGATACTCGTCGAGTTCCACATCTAAAAATGTATTCCTTTATTCAAAATATACTTTTGGAACTATTAGTAAACATGGTCACAACCTTGGATTAAGATTTTCAGGATAAGCTAAGATCTATAATCGGTGAACTAGTCCAGAATACTTCATAGTGGCTGTCACTGTCAAGAAGCTGAAATCAGTCTTGTTGGAATTGCAGGTAGACAATTCATTGACAGCAATGGACCTTGAGAAAGTCTGTGGGAAAACGAAGGGTTGTTTTATGAACCCTCGTTCTTGTCATGGCAGTGACTGTACGTCTGCCGTCAGCTATCAGAAAGATGGGGACGTTATTCATTTCGAGCTGATGGCATTAGCACAAGGCTATGTGGCGCTGGGTTTCTCAAAGGATAAATATATGGTAGGCTAACACTTTAATCTAATACCTGACTAAAACAACTCAATTAATAAATTATCAACTATCTATGGTGGCTAATAGTTGCCATTTATATTCAAATTTCGACGTTCTCTGCATTCTCGTCCCTACGCGGTCGCGACAAATGGCGGCAACCATGCATCCACCATTGCTATATGTTCTGCAAATATTGTCAGATTTGATCCGAAATCGTGACTGAGAAACAATAAAGTTCTATACAACTTTTAAATGCAAATACTGTGCCATGTATTGCGTGAATGGTATACCTTGCATGCTCTTTTGCTAGTAAAATAGCCAGTTGCATACGTTATTCACGTTATTATAATAGACAGGAATATGTTTATCGCTACAGGGAGATGACGACGTGGTGGCGTGTACAGTGGACGACTCTCGAGTCTCAATTCAACATGGGTATAATGATGGATATAAATATGTCCGACAATATTCTGTAAGTACAGCAACACAGCACATATGGGCTAGAGGGCTGTAAACTTTATGTTACTCAAATTGTTAATGCTTGTGTAGTTTTGATGCCAGAGTTGCTGCATGAAACTCAAACTGTAAATGGTAGCCTACTGTAGTTTTGCCGTCAGGTTTTCTGCATGAAACTCACACTGTAAATGGTACTGTAGTTTTGCCGTTAGGGTTGCTGCATGAAACTCAAACTCTAAATGGTACTATAGTTATGCCGTCAGGTTTGCTGCTTGAAACTCACACTGTCAATGGAACTGTAGTTTTGCCTTCAGGGTTGCTGCATGAAACTCAAACTGTAAATGGAAATGTGGTTTTGCTGTCAAATTGCCGTCTTGTTTACATAAATTGTAAATATTTACCTTAAAGAAAGGATTTTAGGTTGATTACAGAAGAATAAAAATTATGAAATTGATTGCAAGATCTGTTTTTTAGTATATTGTCCGAATGGCTGATGTATTTCAGAATAAGTTAACTAACATGGCTACAGCCAAGCGTGACGGTATGATTTACTGTAAGTTTACCCGGCCGCTATCATTAGCCAGTGTGACAGTGGACGAGGATGAGGACCGGGCACTAGCCCCTCAGGAGGTCATCGTAGATCTAACCAACGGGAGCAGGCTCTTCATAGCCACTGGGAAAACTTTCGCTGGTAAGATAAGGACGATATTGAAAAAACATTGTATGATAGACTATATAAGATACAGAACTCTGCATCTAGGACGAAAATACCTTTGAACTCACACGTATTATATAATCTGTATAACACGTTTTCTCAGTTAATCATTTAAGCAATGTAGGAATCGGAGCGGTCTTATAATCAAGCAATAATTCTACACCTTCCGCTGTATTGAGTCATCGTTTGAACGGGATTGTAGATCTATTCACGGATTAAGACTCGCTTTATCATCCTCCTACTGGACGCTGTCCAAATGCTGCTTCTCCAATTCTCTGTCAAAATAAATCCTCAAATCTCCGATTTTATAGAGTTCTAAAATTATAACAGCAGAGAGGATTGTTTCGAAATGTATTTCAGGAAAAGTAAATATTGGAAATATACAAAATAGTTGTATCGATTTTATGTTTGATTCAAAATAAGACTATAACAATGTCCGGTTTATAGGCGGTAATGATCTGTCTGAGCATGAAGGGAGTCCAGTACAGACTGACGTCAAGGTGGACTTCAGTGAGTTTGTGGTCCAGAGGGGCTCTAGTCTTTCAAAGTTAGTCCAGATACACGGTGAGAAATTTGCATACTAGTATTCATCAGAATCTGTAATTTTTGTAATTTAATTTATCAAATAATTATAAAATATTTGAGCTGGCACAAAAAATGATTTTGCTTACCAAATAAGCAATCCCCAAACTGTTTTCAGTAGGTTAAAGACACAATCACTACCCAGTGTCTAGTAACCATGTTGCATAATGACACAATAAATATGACATCGCAAGAGAGTTAAATAAGATTAAGCAATTATCGTTGGTTAATAATTTATTATCCTTGACCAGGATACAATCAATCTGGCTGTTTAGGAAAATTGCTGGAAAAAACAAACAAACCAGAAGATGCTTATCGCGAGTTTAGAGTTTTAGTTGTATGGAAATAAGTGTGCTTTCAGGAGTTTTTCAAAATAATTATAATGTCAAATAAATAGACACAGTTTATGGAAGATATTGGTTAACAAAAGCCCTGTCCTTCCTTTAGGAATACTGATGATTCTAGCGTGGATGCTGTGCGTTAGTGTGGCTACTGTAGGAGGTCGCTATTTCAGACAAGGGTTCGGTTCTAAGAAAGTCGGTGGATTATTACTTTGGTTCCAGGTTAGTGAATTTCGGGAAGTATTCCTATATATAGTTTGTACACTCACTCACCTACCTTATGTTGACAGCACACACGATGTTTTCTTTGGCATTTAAAATGTAAACACGTAAACCAGTAATAAGTTGTTCATTAAAAGTTGTCCTTCACTGTCCATTACAGATCCACCGTGCAGCCACCATGACAGCAGCTGGATTAACGGCCGCCGGTTTCATCCTCATCTTTATTAAGGTTAAGGGTATGTCAAAGGTGGGTCTTAGCTAAGTACAGATTTACTAGTTCTCACTGATCAATGTTTATGGGCAATATCTATCATTCCTTGACATATAGTTGTGTAAATTTCATATTTAATAGGTCGTGTTTGGAATTTATACAGTTCATGGATATATCCACGAGGACTCAATGGTGATTTATTGGATTTTTGCAGAATAATAGCTTGGGCGAATAATTGTACTCTGTCTTAAAAGTATGTTTTTATTTTTTCACACACACACAGAGTGCTCCATACCACGCCTATGTTGGAATAGCCGTCATGGCAGCCGTTTGTGCTCAAATATTCCTGGGACTAATGAGACCTAATGCCACATCTAGACACAGACCAGCTTTCAATTGGGCGCATAGAATTCTTGGCAAATCTACTCATATTCTTGCAGGTTTGTACTAGCTTTCATAGCCCATAAGACACGTTAGTTGTATAAACGCTTTACACCTCACTCAATATTATTTCGCTTATTTTACGGAGATGTCTTGCACACAATCCGGAGCTACAGGGACCCAGTCCCAAGCGAACTGCAATGCCACTGCCTTAAGCTGGACTCAGCCCGGAAAAAGCTGAATGAGCTCAGCCGGGAACAAGCTGAATGACCTCAGCCCAAAACAAACTGAATGGGCTTAGCCCGGAACAAGCTAAATGGGCTCGACCGGGAACAAACTTAATAGGCTCAGCCCAGACCAAACTGAATGGGCTCAGCCCACAACATGCTGAATTGGCTCAGCCAGGAACAAACTGAAAAGGCTCAGCCCGGAATAAGCTGAATTTGTTAAGCCCAGAACAATGTTATTAAGCTCAGCCGGGAACAAAGTGAATGGGCTGAGCCTGTAACAAACCGAATGGGCTCAGCCGGAATCAAACTGAATGGACTCAGCCCAGAATAAGCGGAATGGTCTCAGCCCGGAACAAGCAGAATGGGCTCAGCTCGGAACAAACTGAATTGGCTCAGCCCGGATCAAACTGAATGGGCTCAGCCCGGAACAAACTGAAAATAAGCTGAATTTGTTAAGCCCAGAAAAGTGTTATTAAGCTCAGCCGGGAACAAAGTGAATGGGCTGAGCCTGTATCAAGCGGAATGAGCTCAGCCGGGATCAATCTGAATGGATTCAGCCCAGAACAAACTGAATCGGCTCAGCCCCGAACAAACTGAATGGGTTCAGCCCGAAACGAGCTAAATGCGCTCAGACCGGAACAAGCTGAATGAGCTCAGCTCGGAACAAACGGAATTGGCTCAGCCAGGAACAAACTGAATGGGCTCAGCCCGGAACAAACTGAATGGGCTCAGCCCATGACAAACGGAATGTGCTCAGCTCGGAACAAACTGAATGTGCTCAACCCGGAACAAACTGAATGTGCTCAACCCGGAACAAACTGAATGGTTTCAGCCCAGAACGAGCTTAATGGACTCAGCCCGGAACAAGCTGAATGGGCTAAGCCCAGAACAAGATGAATGGGCTCAGCCCGAAACAAGCTGAATTGGCTCAGCCCGGAACAAACTGAATGGGTTCAGCCCAGAACAAACTTAATGGGCTCAGCCCGGAACAAGCTGAATGGGCTCAGCCCTGAACAAATTGAATGGACTCAACCCGTGACAAACTGAAAGGGCTCAGCCAGGAACAAACTTAATGGGAGACTCGTAATGTTCCATTGAATGCGGTCCTCTGACGTCAAAACGGTCGAGACTCCCATTGTCTCAGCACGGACCAAACTGAATGGGCTCAGCCTTGAACATACTGAATGGGTTCAGCCTCGAACAAACTGAATGGGCTCTGCCTCGAACAAACTGAATGGGCTCAGCCTCGAACAAACCGAATGAGCTCAGCCGGGAATAAGCAGAATGGACACTGCCCGCAGCTAACTTTTCTTATTTCATCAAATCCCCACATAAAGTATTACTATACCTAAAGTGCTGCTATGCTTGTATATATTTACAGCGCATGTACTTACCCTTTGCTTAACGCATTAGACGTTAATTTTTGTTGTTTTTTTTTTTTGTTTTGTTTTTTAGCGGCTGATCTGATCCTGGCGTTCCGCATCACTCAGCTGAGCCCGGCTGTCAGACATTTCGGTACCATAGTGGTGGCAGTGTGGATCAGTGTACAGGCTGTCTGGGAGATCAGTCTGGAAATCAACAAATTTTTAGAAACAGGTGCGTCATTTTTTATTATCGCTGTGAAGCACAATATGCCACTATAGAATATTCGGCTCGAAATCCTCACCTGAAGCCACATTTACACATGGCTCTGTGTTGTATATCGGTAATTTAGACGTCCAGGTAACTGCCAACACAACCACGGCGTATAAATCTGATATTTAATTTCTTCATCAGCCCGTTATAATTTTGTAGTAGCTATATTCATTATTCTTACCACTTAACTTGTTATTTTCAGATTCCCCTACTGGTGATTTACACAAATCATCTAGCCAGATGAAGTTAGAAGAGAAAGTAATCCCGAAGAAACCGAATGGCCGGTTGCTGTCAGTATTGTTTCTGCTGTACCTACTGACAGTCATCGCCTGTACAATGGCAGCCCTCTGTGCTATCATCATTATCTAACATTCTCGTCTCAATTACCACAGTTTTACTGACACAAAGTTTTAACACCAAGATTGTAACAAGTTTATTACTGCTTTAGTTTGGATACCAACCCGGTAGACGTTACTTACCGTCATGCAGTTCTAAATAACGAAGGAGGAACAAGTGATCTAAAACTTCCGGTGACCTGATACAAATATAAGACAAAACATATCCTGAGAACGTGCGAGACAGAAGATGAGCTTTGTTCTGTTCGCCATTTGCAGATGTCAAATTGTTATTGGCTGACTATATGAGCTCACATTGATCTAAACACTGACTTTTTATTTATAACTTTTGTACAGTATTTTGCTTTGAATGACACTGGCTCTAGCTAGGCTATCCTTTTTTTTAAAAGAAGTTTAGTTCTGTTCCACAATGTTCTTCATGTTAAATCAAAATATCAGCTGTCAATACATCTAGATAACTAGTTTATCTATGGGGATATTTGGTATCATTGTACAAATGAAATCGAGTACACCTTCATTGCAAAATGAACATCAATGCAGTTAAGACTTCTTTACAAGGCTATGCCATGTTAATGTTATGTGTGAATGTTTTACACATGAGCATCAGTGTATGTTATGTGTTCCTTTTGACACTAATTATGTGAATTTCAATTAATTTAAATGCTTATTTCATTTTTTCACACATGGGCATCAGTGTATGTTATGTGTTCCTTTTGACACTAATTATGTGAATTTCAATTAATTTAAATGCTGATTTCGTTTTTTCAAACATGGACATCAGTGTATGTTATGTACTCCTTTTGACGCTATTTCGGTGAATTTTATTTAATTTAAATGCTTATTTCATTTTTTCACACATGAGCATCAGAGTATGTTATGTGTTGTTTTTGACACTTATTATGTTAACTTTAATTAATTTGAAAATTATTTTCTCTTTTTCACACATGAGCATCAGTGTATGTTATGTGTTTCTTTTGGCACTATTTATATTATTTTTAATTAATTTCAGTTCTTTTCTATTTTTTTCAAACATGAGCATCAGAGTATGTTATCTGTTCCTTTTGACACTATTTTATGTAAATTTGTTTTGGATTTGAAAGCTATTTTCTTTGTTTCACACATGAGCATCAGTGTATGTTATGTGTTCCTTTTGACACTATTTGTTGTGAATTTTAATTAATTTGAGTGCTTTTCTATATTTTTCACACATGAACATAGGTGTATGTTATGTGTTCAGTTAATTTGAATATTAATTTAAATCTTTTTTTTACACAGGAACATCAGGGTATATTAAGTGTTCCTTTCAGAGTCTGACACTATTTCATGTGAATTTTAATTAAATTTATGTCTTATTTCATTTTTTCACACATGAGCATCAGAGTATGTTATGTGTTCCTTTTGACACTATTTATGGAATTTTAATTAATTTGAAAGCTATTTTCTTTTTTACTCACATGAGCATCAGTGTATGTTATGTGTTCCTTTTGACACTATTTTATGTGAATTTTAATTAATTTGAAAGCTTTTTTTCATTTTAGTACACATGAGCATCAGAGTATGTTATGTGTTCCTTTTGACACTATTTTATGTAAATTGTAATAAATATGAATGCTAGGTACATGTTTTTACACATGAGCATCAGGGTATGTTATTTGTTCCTTTTGACACTATTTCATTAAATTGTAATAAATTCGAATGCTAGTTTTATTTGTTTTTATACACATGAGTATCGTATGTGCATGTACATTCAAGCCATTGTCGTACACATTAACAGCGTGGCGTACTATGTGATCTATAAAACGTTATCTTATGTGAAAGTTTTGCTTCTGCATGTGAATATCAGTGTATGTTACCGTCTGTGTTATTTTAGTCTTTTTTGTATTTGTTTCTGTGTGCGAGCATGGGAGTTCGTGTGTGTGCGTGAAAGTGCGAAAAGTTGTGTTTGCGTGAAAGTGCGAAAAGTTGTGAGTGCAAGCGTGTGTGTACGAGTAAATGGTTTTTATAATTCCCACTATTATGAGGATCATTTTTGCGTTCTTTTTATTAATATTATCACCTATGAATTACTAGATATTATCTGTAAAGGTTAAGACTGCAATTTCGTTATTTATAAAACTATTTAGATAAACTTCCTTGAGATTTTGTGACTACCTCTTCGTTGTACATTAACAGATTTGACGTATTTGCTCTTAAAATCGCTGTACACACACTATTGTAGGCCTAAACTATGCAAGAAATTTATTCTTGAGCTATATAATCTATTCAAAGTACGGGTTAAACCCCAATCAAAAAAACTGCACTTAGACCTACGCATCGCTTTGATAGGTATGAAATACGAGGGTAAATTTAAAATGTTTAAAATATTTCTTTTAAAAAATATACTTCAAATACAATAACCCCCTGGCGTTTATACCTGGAACGTGTCAATTTAACCCTTCGGCCAGACAGATCTGGACACTTTTGATAATGTTAGAAAACATAAATATCTTTATATCGGTGTACTTCCTTGACGAAAGATAAAATACCTGGTTAGTCGTACGTGCTGAGGCTGGTCAGAACGCAGACTTCAAAGTTTACCTAAAACAGAGGAAGTATTTAACGCCTTTTCAAGATAACAGCCAGAACGCATATAAGCAGAACACTTGTATAATAGTCTACGATTGCACACGGTTATAATACAGTATTAACGATCATGTAACCTATAGAAGACTAAAAAGTTTCATATACCACCCAGTGTTCTTATCAAGAAACTCATCTGTATGTAGATCAGTTCAGCTGAACTATGTGCCCGCCGCCATTTTATACTTTTGTTCATACTGACTAGGAAAGACAAAAGCATACACACAAAGCTGATATGTAGTAAGGTTTCGATGTTGTCATGCCTTGTCTTTGCTTGTTGTCAGTGACAAGATTTTTTTTGCCCGTAGGACTGACTCGCCCTCATATGATAGAAATATCTGTAGCTACCCTAAATGTATTCAAATACCATAATGTTAACAGTTTCTGGAAAAACGTCTTCGCTAGCCAAAAGTTCTATTCCGAGCTACTATAAATTACCAACCGAGGCGCTATTATCACAATCTACAACCACGCAATTTATGCCTTTGAAATTTTAGGCACCCAATCAGATGGCGTTTTACGATCAGACACGTCTGGTGACAATCGTTTTCTCGCCAGAATTTCTATAGTGGACGAGACTCTCGCACGCTATGCCAGGCAATCGCAATATGACCCCTATATTCCTTGAAAGGTTACCATTAAATATACTTAAATACGGCATCGACTTATCCTTTCTTGATTTCACAAAATAACCCGAGGGTTACAGATATATACCTTCCTACGACCACCATGGGTGGGCCATTTATTTAACCTTAATATTAAGGTATATGTGTTGGTATGCGGAGTGCTCGGTCAAGGAGGGAAAGGTGTTGGTCTGCGGAGTGCTCGGTCAAGGAGGGAAAGGTGTTGGTCTGCGGAGTGCTCGGTAAAGGAGGTATATGTGTTGGTCTGCAGAGTGCTCGGTCAAGGCAGTAAAGGTGTTGGTCTGTGGAGTGCTCGGTCAAGGCGGTAAAGGTGTTGGCCTGCGGAGTGCTCGGTCAAGGAGGTATAGGTGTTGGTCTGCTGAGTGCTCCGTCATGGAGGTATATGTGTTGGTCTGCGGAGTGCTCGGTCAAGGCAGTAAAGGTGTTGGTCTGTGGAGTGCTCGGTCAAGGCGGTAAAGGTGTTGGTCTGCGGAGTGCTTGGTCAAGGCGGTAAAGGTGTTGGTCTGCGGAGTTCTCGATCAAGGAGGTAAAGGTGTTGTTCTGCGGAGTTCTTTGGCAAGGCGGTAAAGATTTGGGTCTGCGGAGTTCTCAGGCAAGGTTTTATAGGTGTTTGTCTACCGAGTTCTCGGTAAATGTGGTATAGGTGTTGGTCTGCGGAGTGCTCGGTCAAGGCGCTAAAGGTGTTGGTCCGCGGAGTTCTCGTTCAAGGAGGTATAGGTGTTGGTCTGCAGAGTGCTCCGTCATGGAGGTATAGGTGTTGGTCTGCGGAGTGCTCGGTCATGGAGGTATAGGTGTTGGTCTGCAGAGTGCTCCGTCATGGAGGTATAGGTGTTGGTCTGCGGAGTGCTCCGTCATGGAGGTATAGGTGTTGGTCTGCGGAGTGCTCGGTCATGGAGGTATAGGTGTTGGTCTGCAGAGTGCTCCGTCATGGAGGTATAGGTGTTGGTCTGCGGAGTGCTCCGTCATGGAGGTATAGGTGTTGGTCTGCGGAGTGCTCGGTCATGGAGGTATAGGTGTTGGTCTGCAGAG
>JAVFBW010111428.1:0-16251 GCA_034783835.1 Mopalia ciliata | reverse complement strand
CTTTCTGTTCCACTTTAACTCTGAGAGCACCAGGGCAACATGAAGCTCCCTCCAACCGCCCGCCACCAAGGTTGAAATGACATTAACGACAGCATGAATGTACCCTTTAACATGAATCTATTTCAAAGCATAACATGAATCTATTTCAATGTTAATCTAGTTTACTAGTCAATTTTTTTCTGAACCCAAGCCGATGAAAAGTGTGAAATCTCTATCCCATGTTTATCAGTTGATAAGAGAATATGCATGTCATCATGGTGAAGACTGTTTCACATCTGAGATAATGTGCACATTACATTTAAGGGCATACAAATGGCCCTCAGCAAAACATAATGATGTTTGGTTAATCAATAGTTGTATGAAACACTTTTTTAATTTCGTTCATTTGATTGGGTATTCATGGCATACTTACATGTTAGAAAGATTACTCATATGGGGGGAGTGCCAGCCTAATGGGTGAATGGGTGAAGAGCACATGGGTGCATGAAGGTCTAACCAACCACCTGCCAAATCCTGGAATTTCAGGAGTTACTGCTGTCAAAGGATACATATTTCATTCCATTCAATTCCAGATGCATGTACCAGTATATGACTATTCTCATTGGAACCACTCGCAACACAACCTCCTGTATAAGCCCAGTTTGAATTCTACAAAACATGTATAAGTTAATAATAATTAATAAGGAGTAATTATTGTTTCAAAGTCAAGTACTAACAGAAAGAATTTTAAATTTTTAAATAACAAATGCGTATTAAATTTACTTTGTTCAGATAGTTTGTCTGTGCTTAAATAAAGTCTATTATTCAAAGTTAAACAAAGTAATTTATAAAAAAAGGAATTGAATTTACCACGCTTAAATGCTGTATGCTTTGGCCATTATGCAAGCCTATAATTCAACTGAAATAGTGCATAAGATACACTGATACTTTCTGACCCTTCAAGATATTACACAAGACCCATACTAAATCAAAAGAACCATAATATCACAAACTAACTATACGTATCAAGAACCAATTCTATCAAAGGAATTTTCATGGCTTACTGCTAAATAACATTGAAAAAAACATGATGAAATTATCTGGTTATTGGTGATGTTATAAAAATTCCTCATACAAAGACATCAGGAAAAGAGATAGACATGTACCCCCCTTGAAAATGACCATCAACAGGCATACCTACCTCGAGGTAGTGCAGGCTGCCTATTTCCTTATATTCTTCTATAACTGGTTTACACCATGGTATGGCCAGGAGCTTTTCCTGCGCTATTAACTGAGCCTCTAGATCATCATCTGCAATAGCTGTCTCTAAATCAGATTTGATCTCTCTTATTATTTTTCCATTTCTCTTAGCATGGTCACTTAGTGATTGGTCATCGTCCTTTTCAAATCAAATGAGATTAAAGAGTTAATTGTTTGTTTGTTTGTTTGATTGGGGTTTAACTGCCAGTGCAACAGGAAGCTCCCTCAGACAACCTTCTTAAAGAGTAATAGAGTTAATTTTTCACTGTGTATGTGCATCAAACTGTACTTTTTTTGTTCAGTTTTGTTTTCTATATCTTTTTATTAAAGTATCTTTTTCGCACTGATTAAACTAGCAAAGTTTAACTCGCATGTTAAAAAAAAGAAAAATTGAAATGGTGCGTCATGTTCCACTGAGATGTTTGGATTGCAGAAGTCCAGACATTTCTCCTCATCATATGATTCATATCACAAATTTATTAATTGGTGCTCTGGTAATGTATCATTCACGAGTTTAAATCACCCAATGAGAGAGTCTCTGTCAGTCACAGGAGGTAATAATGGAAATCTCAGTAGTGTTTTTTAAAAGGTTTAGTCTGAGTTTTACACAGTATTTGAGTAAGCCTGATTAACAAGTTTCAATCCGTCATCATGTAAGGGTGAAATATTCTTGAGGAAGATATCAAACCACAGTCTAATAAACAAAACAATACATTTATCCGACTGCTGTTTATTTGTCATACTGATAATTATTTCAATCATATGCAGCCCATGTTCATATCTATGCCTTTACTTGGATGGACATTCAGGTTAGATACCCCGAGTTCAAACCTCGGTGCCGTGGAGGCAAGCAAAACTTTCCTGCTCCGCTATAAATATATATTGCCCGAACCAGGTTATCAAAATAACCCAAACAATAAAACACACTTGTGGGTAACATCTCAGAAGAAATATGCTTATTTAGGGACTCTGTGCCAGTGATTTACTGCCTTTACTTGGATGAAAATTTGGGTCGTCCCAGGATTGTATTGAATGTGAAGTCAGAAAGGTGCTATGAAGTGCAATGTCTTACCCAGGCACTTCTAGCTCTTCTACTATACTTGCGATAGTTTATCATGTTGTATATAAAGGTCTTCATTTTCTTTTTCCTTTCTAGGCGCTGACCAGAGATACGATCTTTAAAGGGAAACGTAGCTATAACAAAATAAACAAATACAAATTAAATTTGACTTTGATACATGATTTTTGAAATACAGTATATAAACTATGCATTTGATCAACGTCTGACAAAAATACTGGAGCATATTTTGGAAATTATTGGTATTTGAGTTATACGACTGACTACTTCATCTGATTAGGATTATTATATTATCATGTACAGAAATAATGTTTACACATGACAATGACTACTTCATCTTATCAGCACTACTATATTATCATGTACAGGAAAAATACAATCCCTGTTTGTTAAAGCTGTAGCATCTTTAAAGAATTTTGAAGTGACTTTACAATAAATATGTTAAATTAGGGTTACTTGTTATGTTATTAAACATTTCTTCTATATAACAACAGCGCAGTAAATTTGCTATTAATATATATATGTACAACCACCAAATTCACCAATGTATGGTTGCAGACCTGTCTACCCTAGAACTAGAAGACATTTATGTATAAAGAATGAGTTTTTTGGGGGTATTTTCTAAACATATTGTGTATTTTTGTGTTAGAGCATAGTATAGAATAATATATTTTGTATCTATTTTGATGACCTTTTGGCATATTAAACATTAATTATGTATAATCTGTACAAAATACTCCAGAATACCCTGGGTAGGCAGGTCTGCTGTTGTTAAATCAACGTTTCTCATGTCAACTTCAATTAAAAAAAAAAGCAAAAAGAAAATTGGAAGGAACAAACATATTCAATTTTGCATACATGGGTGTGTATGATTATTGTAGGATGCAAAGCCATTTTCGAAATGTGTGTCAGAGATCATCGAGATAATCATACCTAGAGCCGGAGAAGGTAAAAGAGGCAAGGAAGGATGGTATGCTGCATATCTTTTCTCTCCAGGCTGTACATGGAGTTTGTGGGCTGTAAACTTGACTTCTGCCCCATGTTCTTCAACACTCAGTCCCCCGAAGCTACCATAGTCAGCAAATCTCTGACGTCCAGAAACATGCGGATGGATAGATTCACGGAAATGATGAGTAGGAAATGACATCCCTAGGGTTCACATCTTCACAGATTTTATCTATATTTACTAGGAAAGAAATAATAAATAATAACTTTATTTCTCACAGTCTAAAAAGTCTGATTGAAAGTTGTAAACAAGAAAATAGTGTAAAAGACATTGGAAAATAGAAACAGAAAATCTTTAAACTTGTGAACATAGTTCATTTCACTTATATAGTTAATTCTTCCACAGTTCAAACTCTTTTGTTAAATAATGCAACAAAATACAAATTTGTTAACTGGCGATTTTTGTTTTGGCAGCAAAACTAAGTATTCTCAAAACTTTAAACATGAGAAACTACCAATAAGAATTTTTGTCAGAAGAGCTAATGAAATTTTGGGCTGACAATTCAGATCTGAGTGACATAGGGAGTAACCAAAAACCCCAAATGTTGATAAGACTATATAGTAAACTTCATTTTATCTAGCTCAGATGGCTAGCTAATAAACAATGTAAAAAAAAAACAACAGTGCACCAAAGCAAAACATCTACCATGTTAAGCGGTTATTCATTTGTCTATAAGCTGTTTGCTTATTGAATGTTCCAGCTTTATTCTTTATCTGAATTTTGGATGGAAATATTTGTTCCCAAAATGGGTTTTAGTATATTGTAATAATTCTTTTTCGCACAAGTATTTTACAACTGACTTTAAAGCTATTACTGTTTAAGATGAAAGTGTCTGAGATCAATGGAACCATGGAGGTAAGCTTATAGCAAAAGGAGTAACAACTCGCTGGTCGGGACAGGTGACTGTGCAAGACTATCCCGCTGTTCTATTGAAAGCTGAATAAATTTGAAGGCCTGAGCTTTGCTTTGATGTTCACTGATCACTTCTGACAGAAAAGAATCACGAGATATATATTCTCAGTTTTGTCAGCGGAAGGGCAACACCCTATATGCCCAAAACAAATGTACCAAACGGGATAGATTTGTTTTCTGCGCATTTACACATTTCGTAAACTGTACCTTTCACACTATCTGGACGTAAGATACTCAGATAAAAGTGACTAAAAGTTTTGTAATTATAATGATCTTAAAATATTATTTTGTAAAAGAAGTTTTACAGTTTTTGTCAGTTTACACATATTTCCGCATTAGAAGGATTTCCCAAAATTTGCTTATCATTTCATATTTGAATGATCTATTCTACTGTAATTGGCTAATTGTGCGACTGTGACACAGTTTGAGTAAAATCGGCTATTTAAAAACAGAAAATTTACCTATTTGATTAACATTGGGAAATCCGCTAAAATCTTTAAATTCAGCATTTTAGAGTTGCAGTTTGAATAATTTCTGCATTTCAGCGAGAGTCTATTCCTACACCATGAAGTAGAGTGAATTGTGATCTTAGTTAGATTATATTTTTCTTCTGCGGTTAAACCAGTCCAGATATATATTACATGTAGTTATAAAACCCAGTGTTCTTGTGTTTCCTTTGATTGCTACTAATGTTTGCTAATTGTTAACTTATACACTATTTACCCCCTGGAGCTAATCGAAACGTGATTAGAACCAGCCTAGTTAGTATGAAAAGGATTATTGCACCACACATTGTTTTGCTTGTTGACACTAACTGTCATGTTGTTAACAGTTTAACACCTAATCAAACATGCACCATGGGATTTAAATGTTCAGTGGACCTGGATTATTTAATGTTGACCAATATTATTCACTAGAGATATTGACAGCAAGAAGTAAACATGATGATAGGCTCACCCACCAGCTGTGATACCAAATGAACTCAGCATTTGATTCCAATCTTTTTGAAACGTTACAAGTTGTCAACGAAGACTAGACGGATACGAAGTGACAGATGTACCTAATACGATATCTGGACACACAGTTACGACGCACCAGCCTTCAGTCAATAGTTTAAACGCAAACCTAACTAGTACACTTGAGTAGTTAAATGTGATGACAGACAACTATAACATTTTAATGTTATTACTGTTGTTTTATCAATTGGACAACACAACTTCAACAATATCAAGAATATTCAGCAAAAAAATCAAAACACACACTCCCGCGATATTTCTAATAAAAGGCGTAAACACGGACACGGATTAGAAAATGATTTCTAACATTAAAAACAAAAAACCACTAATGTTTATATATTTTATAACGTATTTCAAGACGATGCGAAAATAAAAATAGCGTTTGTTTTAAAACGATGAACGGATTGACAAAACACTTAGTAAAATATTATTTCGGTTTTGGCTTTATTTTATACTTTGAATATCGGAGAGTTGAGGCGCTCAGTTGTGGCGAGCAGATAAATTCATGTCGATTTTTTAAAAAGTTTTTTTTACCATATCTGTAGTGGAAAGTTAACAAAAAGAACAACATCATGACCTCCGGAATGAAAGTTACTATCAAAAGTATGTAGACAGGTTTTGTCCATTTAATACATATAATCTACAGTTGATATATAATACGATCATTAGGGATTCTATTTATTTCTTCAGCAAAGCCTTAGTTTATGTCTGGGCCTACTCAAAGCACATTTTTATAGCCTAGGCTATATAAAAATGAAAGTATATATCATTTTATATATATATCCAATAAGTTTTATCTATACAATCTAAGTTTTGCTTTATCGATAATTTAGATTGGTTTAAATTAGCTAATTCACCGGATCGAGTCTGTCTGTCAGGTATATGAGCCAGTCACATCTTCATCTTGTGGCTCGGGCAATCGCAGGGGTGATTTTTACTAGATTTCCTCCCGGTTTTCCACCGTAATATGGCTGCGTACAGTGTGAAGTCGACAATCTGTCGTCATACAAGTGAAATACCCAATCCCTTGAGTACGACATTAAACACCAATCAAACAAACAAACAATTATTTCAAATTGCAAAGGACTGTCCATCACTATGTCGACTTTCATATTAAAGTCCTATTTAAAGTTCTGTGGTTTCGATGCTCATCTAGGTGTAAAGAGAAGTCGACAGAAAACTTAGCTTGATTAAAATGTTCAGTTTACAAAAGAAAATATGTTTGTTAAGGTGAGATGGCCGTTTAAGAAATTGAGTTCTGTGAAATGTCCAAAAGTTTTTTAGTTAAAACTTGTGCAAATGTTATTTTTAAAAAAAATATGTTTTAATAATGTTTTGCTTGTTTTTTTTTTTTTAATTACACCCTGCTCTCAAATTTAAACCTTGTGCTGATGGACATTCTATTGAAGGGTAAGTTTTTTTTTTTCATTTCATTTTTTCTTGTTTATACCATGCTAAACGATGGAAGGAAGATAATCTTCTTTGAAAGTGGTGAGTGAACATTTGGAGATGAGACAGACATCAAAAAGGACACATCTCAAAACAACGAAACAGTAGAGCTGATTGAGGCCAGGGTTGGGGCCAATTATAATTGCAATTATCAATTACCAATTACACATGTCTTTTCCCAATTACAATTACAAACAAATTTGAAAAGACCAATTACAATTACACGACCTCAGTAAAATCTCAATTACAATGACGATTACAATTACACATAAATCTGAAAAGTTCAATTACAATTACGATTACACGACCTCAGTAAAATCTCAATAACAATTACGATTACAAACTAATCTGAAAAGACCAATTACGATTACACGACCTCAGTTAAATCTCAATTACAATTACGATTACAATTACACACAAATCTAAAAAGGCCAATTACAATTACAATTATACAACCTCAGTAAAATCTCAATTACAATTACACAGAAATCTGAAAAGGCCAATTACAATTGCAATTATACAGCCTAAAGAAAATCTCAATTACGACTATAATTATGGGAAAACCCCAAAAATCTCATTTACACACAAACTTTATGAAATGACATCACTTGGTTGGTGTCTTTGGTACAGCATTCTTTTATCGAAACTTATATCACACTTACATAAACCCCAATTTATTTAAATAAATGTTCAACTACTGGGTTTTAAAACAAGAAAGGTTTTTATTGTATACAAAAAGAGTTAAAATATAGAGATACAAATCAAAGTTTTCTTCCCTCATAAATTTGTCCATAAACTGCATTGTAAAAACACTTTTAAAAAGTGTCTTTGTGACTAAACCTATATTACACATACAGTCTTATTACATACTAAAAATTAACTGTCCGTCTCTTTTTCTATTGAAGAAGTTCTTTATTGGTTTTTATTTTAAGTAAGCGAACAAAGTTTTTGTCACTTAATCTACACCGGCCAGGTGATATGATTCTCCCCGCCACACTAAAAAGACGTTCCACTGCAGCAGATGATGCCGGAATAAATAAACTTTCTGTCGCCAATTTAGAGAGTTATGGATATGTAGCGTTGTTGTCCCTCCAGTATGTTAAGGGAAAGATTGATGATCTATCCTGTGAAAGGTATCTTGTGAGTTCATCCTGTTTGATAGTAGCCTGATCTTCCTCTTCCATGAAATCAAACAGCACACCTTCTGCCACAACTCTAGTTTTCTGTTTTTTTCTCAAGGGCTTGTCATTGTCTGGTGCTATACTCTTTGCCGTGTCTATCCTCTGTCTCAGCATATCTTTGATAAATTTGTGCTCATCCGGATTAAATACTTTCAGCTTGAACCTGTAAAATAAAATTGAAACTAGATATATTCATGGACATGTATACATTAATTCAATGATTGGTGAATGTGTATTGATAACAGACCAAATGATATCCCTTATAATGGCCTGCATGATGTTGGTGTACAGAATAACTATAGAATGTACAATGAAACAGCCAGAAATCATTTTTTCAAAATGTAAATAGTAATACAATACATCAGCGCATATCAATATAAACATGTTGATGCTGAACTTGAATACATACCTAAGATCAAGTACAGTGGCAAACTGAAATGGCCCCTCCCTTTCATAACTAGTTAGCCTTTTATTTACTGAGCGCCTTAAACTCTTTAACCAGGGCACAATCAAATTTTTTCTCCATAATTGATAACTTTTTTTTCAGTCCTTTTACACACGGTATTAAAATGCTTGAGGTTACCACTAGACTGCCTTCTGTGGCCTTTGTAGCCTTTTGGAAAAGTGCTAGAATTTCTATCATATCCTGTATTAGTAACCTCTCATGATCAGTAAGTGTCACATCCAGCCAAGCTTCTTAGTGTTTCAGCGTCCACAGACAGAATATAATTCAACATTTCAACCCACACATTTATAGTCTATCAAAACAGTTGAAATATGCTTCCTGGATGGAATTTGAAATTTTGGCTCTGCGTCATTTCTTAGGGCTCTAAAAATCTGCCTATCCACTGTGCTCAGTGGCCTCATGTCATCAGCTATGTACACGATGAGTCGATCAAGCATCTTCTTTTGCTTAGGGTAATCTTTCTTGAATTTTTCCTCATTCCAGCTGCTGGTCAGTCTTTGTTGGCTTTTGTCCACTGGTTGCTTTACCTCATTCAAATACTGCTGGTGTATTTCACTGTGGTGTCTCTGTCAAAGAATAAAAAGAGCTTGATATCATAGCCTGTTTCAGTTTAATTATATCTTTATCATATTTAACACTTCTGTCACAAACAGTTACAATAATTTTTCTTTCAGAAAAGTTCATTTTTCTATATTTTCTTTATATGACAAGCAGAATTTAATCTCTAAATATATAAGTGTTTAGACTCTTTATCAAATAATTTGCAAATAGCAAAAGCTGGTTCAACAATTAAAAATATCTTGTATTGTGCATACATGGTAAAAATAACTTACTTTCAGATGTGTTAACAGGTTCGAGTTGGTCTTAATTGAAGCTTTAGTGGTCTTCTCACACGTTAAGCATTTAGTGTGCACTATGTTTCCTTCTACTCCTATTATTTCAAAATACCTCTGGATTTTCACCGTTGCTCTTTCCCACCCTGTTAACACTCCTGCTATACTTTCAAAAACAATACACTACACAATCTGGAGGAAAGAGTATCTGCTGCGAATAACTATAATTTTAAATGATGTTACAAGGTAAATGATACAAGAATTGCAAATTGCTGGGTTTCTGCAAAGCTGTGTGGATTGCTGGCGATTCGGTGCCTAACTCTGAGGGTCGTGGGTTCGATTCCCGGACAGGTTTCAACCTACAACATTTTCTGAACAGGTATATGTTCTAACTAAGAAAGTGTTGTTCCAAAATAACGAAAATACGATCATATAAGAGTGTTTAAATATGATTCGTAGCTAAACATTGAGGGTCCCAGTGCAGATAAAACAGAAGATGAAATAGTCAGCTAAAGAGCCTCCAAGCTGTTGTATAAGCTATGGGATTTATTAATCCCCTCCACTACTTCCTTCAACTATTTGACTTTTAACAAAGTAAAATAGCAAACTTCAATGGATGTAGGATGATTATGCAATGTCAGTAAATGTGCCAGAAGGAGTCTTTATAGACTAGGAGTCTATCTTTCTAATTACAGTTTGTCAGAATATATACCCAGGTGGTTTTCCTAAAGAATGAGGCAACAGTGATACCAAATGCAATTACAACAAATTCAATTGGTTATCTGTTGTGAAATATGATATAAATAAAATTACAGTACAGACACAACAGGCACATACATGCACAATCATTGTCACATTTCTTGGTTTACTCTTGTATAGAAACTGCCTGTAAATATGTATTAAAAAACCCTATCAACTGGAGCATTGGATGAGAGAACCCGCCATGTGTACGAAAGATTGAATAAAGACAAACTTACTTGCATGTTTCGTTTCCTGTTATTATAAACATAAATGAAACTTTGCTGTTATTAATATTGGTGTTCCACAATGTGATCAACCGTTAGCAGATTTTAAATACTATTTTCTATTAGAAATTACATTATCTCCTTCGATGACAACTGTGTTTGTAATACAGTCAAATATGGAGACAAATGAAGCTCAATTACAATTACGATAATTACAATTACAAACAAGTTTTAAAACTTCAAGTACGATTACGATTACAATTACATAAACCTCAATTACAATTACGATTACAATTACAACAACATTAAACAATTTCAATTATGATTACGATTACAATTACAAGAGCCTCAATTACGATTACAATTACAACAAATATCAAAAACTTCAATTACCATTACGATTACAATGACAACAAATATTAAAAACTTCATTTTTTTCAATTGAATACTTCAATGCCTATCTCATTTTTTCAGGTTTTGATAAAAAGGGAAAAAAATATTTTTTTGGCTTAATAAATCTTGTTTATTGATAATCTCATGTTAACATAACACAATGAGCATACAATTATAAATATTATGACATTCTATTACATAACTCCAGGATATGACTTAGGCAATTTTCCACGGAGTTATAATAGACAAATTGCCAATCTGAGTAATTATACATTCTCTGGCATTTCTCACACACTGTTTTATCAATGAGGTAGGCCATTATACAGCAGGCGCTCAATATGTTCAGCAATTGATTTAGGCAAGAATATCAATTTCGGGAAAAAGTGAGTTAGGCCATTATGTTAGCAGTGTGAAGAAATGGAGATTCCCCTGCCTACGTCACAGCTCAAATGACTTGTATGAAAAGCCACAATGTTTTAAGGGAATAAAACAAATTCTAAGCGTCGGAAAATACGGGGTTTATTTAACGGATAGTTTATTCAATCTGATTTAAAGCCCATTTGACAATACCTTTAAGGCCGTCGATTGTGGTTGATTTGTTTTGTTTGAAACACCTTAAGGTATTACCTGTGTCGTATTGTAGTGAAATATATTCAGACTCATAACCGTTTTTATTTAATTCAAGAAATGATGCTTCTGAAATTTAGCTAACAGTTAATCATATCTGTTTCCCGAAAGAGTTGAGCAATAAAACACGGCATTTCATATTCAATAATGTTTTGTTGTTGTAATTCTTACGGTCGGAATCACACAAGTAATGTGTAGCCTCCAAAATGTTTCATTCATTTGTAAAGGGGTGACTATTTTCTGGCCGTAGGGGCGAAATTGTCCCCCATAAGAAATTTATAACAAAAATTGAAATGAAATAAGGGTTCTTCCAATGTTATACCCAACCGTATAATGATAAAAGGGTATTGAGGTTTTTTCCAGAAGACCTATAACACACACAGTGTCGTGAAGTAAACAAGAGTATACATCAGTTCGGGTTATGGGTATGGTTTAATGCTAACTGTATACAGTATACAATTTATATCATGATAAAATTTCATTTAATAAGCTATTTTTCTTTATTAATATGTCTTTGTTTTGTCAACCTTTTGGAGGCCGCCTTGGGTATTGACTAGATAGCATCATTAAAATACGCCCATTTCACTCTGTGAATACTTTTCGGGCATTATCTGATGGACAGTCCACTTTGAGATTATTTAATGATTTTTGTTAAATTATGTTCTACCTTTTTTAAAGAGAGAATAAAGCTTGATTTATTCGTATGTAAATTTGTAGTGTGAGGTCATTGTCTATAAAGTTAACAGTTTATGTGCACTGTCAACTGTTTGAGATTTACTGTCTATGATGTCAATATCCACGAATATATCTAATTTCCTCTACTGACAATTTTTTCTCACGCTGATTTTTCCCAAATTCCTTTTCTGAGCATTGGAACAAATTGAAAGGGAAAAAGTAAATCATCATTAAAGTAAAAATTGGTTTTAGAAAATGTAGTAGGCATTAATTTACAAAGCGATCAGTATTTTTACTGTGTCATGAAGATAGGAGAATTAAATATCACACAAAACATTACACTCATATTTTATGTCAACATACTTTATCATAGTATTTTCGTTATTTTGGGATAACATTTTCTTAGTTAGAACATATACCCGTTCAGAGAATTTTGTAGGTTGAAACCCGTCCTGGAATCGAACGTTTTTCTGAACTAGAATCTGTTCAAACTAACAAAGTGTTATCCCAAAATAACGAAAATACTGTTAATCTCCACTTTCTGAAAGACACAAAAAATTATTCATACTTTATCATATCATATAAAGTATTAAAGTCATGTCATAAAAGCAGGTTGTCATAAAATAAATTTAGTATACAAGTACATTTTTTTTACAATCGATCGGTATAAAATAGTGCAAAAAATGTGTATTTTGATAACTTTGACAGATCAGTAAATTATTCTTAAAACGTATGCTAATGTGAAGAGTTGATCTAAACACACGCCTTCGACATCTCCAGTTTTAGTGCAGCGGGATATAAAAGTAACAAATTAAGTATACATTAGCAATCGATCGATATAGAATAGTGCAAAAAATGTGTATTTTGATAACTATGACAGATCTGTATGCGTATGTGAACAGTTGATCTAAACCCACGTCTTCGACATCTCCAGTTCTTGTGCAGCGGGATATACTAATGAAGTTCGCCCTGTCTTAGTCTAGCTTTGTTTAAACGCCATATCAATTCATAAGGATACGGTATATCATACGCAGAAGCTTCGTCTAATACCGTCATCTGAAACAATAGTCAAACAGTGTCAATAGTGTAAAAGTAAATGTGAAAGACTTCATACCCTTGCTAAGAGTGATTCTATTATGTATTTGTCATTTTTATTCTTATATTACTTTGTTTGAATATGGTTTAAAGTCAGTAAATGTGAAAGACTTCATACCCTTGCTAAGATTGAATCTATTATGTATTTGTCATTTTTATTCTTATATTACTTTGTTTGAATATGGTTTAACGTCATAGTCAAACGTATGTAACTCATATCACCATTTACCTAAATAGGTTGGAATACCGAGGGGAAGCCTCGTAAAACCACACTTCCGATTGCCGGAGCTACATCGTTTGACTCACTCATATACCTGATGGTCGACAGATGGATTCGAACCCCTGAACGGTACGTCGAGGTAGGATTAGAAGACGGGCACGCTTACCACAAAGCCATACCCGCGATCACATTTATATATAAACATAATCATAAAATGAACAGATAGGTAGGCTAGCTGATCATAGTTGAGTTGGATTTCAATGAAGCAAGGTATAAGGTACTTTGGGAATCATAAATGGAGCTAAAAGGGACTTGATTTAAATGGATACAAAACACTTATTTCGCGTCAATTGCAGAGATTCCACATTATCATTAAGTGTGTATGCTTGTGCAAACTAGTGGTTTCACCTTCATTATATCTAGTTATATTACAGACGCTTAAAATTGGCAGCTTGATGTTCATATATATATATAAGCAAATCTAAAAAAATCTAGAAATGAATCTCGAACCGTTTAGTCTATTCTACCTTGGAACGAATCATGTGCTGTCCTTTAAAGAAATGCCAGCGATTATTATTTATCTTTTTACCGAAATGTACTACTGTCATTATTTATTTTGGAAGGAAATGATCGATATCGCAATTGCAACCGAGGAAGGCACTTATAACAGGAAGTTTAGCAGACATACCAAATTATTTTATAAGACGATAGTAATCGATATATACTCTCCCAAAAAAGAACGCAACATTAATGTTTTTATCCACAGAGTTTAAAATACCGAAATAAGCATCACATTAAATTGAAATTAAGCACACTGGTTGTTCAGATTTTGAAGTTCATTAAAATGTCAACATTTATCACATTAAAGTCCATAGTGCTCATATAACGTCAACGCAAAGTCAATATCTGCTGTCCACCATTAACCTGTAACACAGCACGGACCCGTCTCGGCATAGACAAGGTCAATCGACGAATACGGTTATGCGGAATTCTCCACCATTTTTGCTCAAGAGCCTGCTGCAGTTCTTGCAGATTTTGCGGGCTGTATATCGACTGCACACGCGTCTATTGAGTTTCTAAATAACCAGAACGTAACTGTGTAACAGTGCCTTGGCTGTCCAAATCACCAGATTTGAACCATTTTGTGTAACAGTGCCTTGGCTGTCCAAATCACCAGATTTGAACCATTTTGGGTTCAAATCTGGTGATTTGGACAGCCAAGGCACTGTTACAATGTTACGTTCTGGTTATTTAAAAACTTAACAGTAGCAAGAGCTGTGTGCGGCTGAAGTTGTCGACCTCGATTAAGGATGCAGTTCCTTTCGAACCACTCATTCTGGCGTCTGTAGACACATGTACGACCATTTTTTCTCTGCAGCTTGAAAATGGATTCTTGGCTAAACCAGACTCGCCTCCAGTTTCACAGGCTCCAGTCAGTTAATCTGTGAACCATCGGACCCTTGCACGTCGATGTTGATGCCTCAGTACTACTCCGAAGTAATGACGTTTGGCAGTAAACCGTTTTGATGGAGACGGTTTCTGACTGTCTGCGATAATCTCCGGAGACCTGGGACGGTCAGCTGTTAAACCAGATTGCTGGTACCATTGGAAGAGCCTGCAAATCGTGCTACGGTGGACATGATAAAGTCTAGCGACTGCATTCTGTGTTTCACCGGCCAGGAGATGACCAATGATGACGTTCCGGGTAGCTGCGTCTAGTACCGGCTATATGTCTTTTTATACCCATTAATCTCGCCTAATGATTATGCCCTGAGTTTTTCCCCACGTCTTCTTCCTGTAGCGGTACACAAAGACGGACCACAACAGCCACTATCAGGCGCTTAAGTTCAATTATCGGACATTTACATTATAACAAGATCATGTTGACATGTCTCAATCACGCAAATGTTTTGAAGAATGCATGTTTCAAATTTTGTTTATGATGTTACGTTTCTTTTTTGGGAGAGTTTATTTAAGGTCAGTTGATACATTTGCGACAATTTATAATGGACGATGAGATTGGCACAAGATTTTGGATAAAACTATGGAATCCCCCGATTGTCATAACAGAAGCGTTGGTCTTTGCGACTAAGAGACTTGAAGTAAAAAATCTTAGCGATCTATAATCAAGTTGAGTAGACTAACTAGATCGAACAGCCCCCGAATTATAGCTACATGTACATGTACTATCCACATAAAAAATATATAGAGAACCTTAACAGAAATCCCCCTAAGTTGTTTCCTGGTGTTCCCTGCTTCCAGGCGACTTACCTGTTCCTGAGTCAACTCCCAGTCTGTGCCAGCAGCAATGTTATCTTCTAACTGTTCCATCTTAGTGGCCCCTATAATAACCGAGGATACCACAGCCTTCTGGAGCAGCCATCGAATAGCCACCTGAGACACGGACTTGTCTGAAATTATATAAGTCCCATCGGTTTACAAAATACACTACAATTAAGGATTGGTGTGATGGTAGTGGTATTAACTTATTTATAGTTTTATTGTACAGAAATAACATTTTGTTTGTCTCTACCATGCTAAACACTCGGGTCTCTTGCAAATAGGTCCATTGCTCTAACGGACTGATTTACAAAGGTTAACGATAGAATACGATTTGTATTTCATTATCAAAACTCTATGCAAGTTTTCAACTTTCTAGCCTCGAAATTCAACCACTGTTCTTGGCAGATTTTTAGCTCAAAGCAGCTTGCTTGCTTCGACGTCACTGACAATAGACATGCAGATGCAAATTTGGACAATCCAAAGATCAGATATAAATGGAGATCGTCGTGTTGTTACCATTGGTTCGGAAAACAAACGGACAGCAACGAGACACGTTCTCTAGTGACCTAATAATGAATAAAACAAATAAATATGTCCCATCCAAAAAACAGAAATTATTAAACCAGAACAGTTCTTACACTATCAATAAATTAACAAATTAGTATAAACGACAGTAAGGGACATACGACATTGCTTTCCTATTTCAGTCATTTTCACTATCAGATTCCAATATTTATCATTAGCAGCATATTTCGACCAAGCTGGATAAGACTGCGACTCCATGCCTTTAGATTGTGCCCAGCATATGCGACT